>ARYC01004234.1:0-33666 GCA_000711775.1 Oxytricha trifallax | reverse complement strand
AAACTTATTTATAAACATTCATTCTTCCCTCTCTCGCACAGACTGTTGTCTTATCTACGCTCACTCTCTTACAGCTGCTCTGAATTAAGTCTACTGTATGGATGGGCAAGTCATGCATAAAATGATACAGCAGCAGCTTCTTGTAGTGAGTGTTGATTTAACTCCAGTAGAATTCAATTCCATTAAACTAAGGGCTATAAGGAACGTTGCATACAGGAGTTATGTTTAGCTCTTCATAAGCTTTCTTAGACTCCTTAGTCTTATGAACTGAGAGGTTATCAACAAACAGGATGATCTCTTGGCTACTATGCTTCTCTCTGAGCTTGTGTAGGAACTCTATACACTACTCTCGCTTAATAGAGCGAGGGTGAATAACATAACTCTCTAGGCCTGAATCTTCACGTATACCAGCTAAAATTGCATGGGTGACTACCTTAACTTTTTAATCATAGACTTCTATAATATCATACTTCTTATACCAAGACTTATTAATAAAAGTGTTGAACGTAAACACAGCTTCATCAGCGAGTATGAACTTGATGTATTTAGTAATAGCTCTCTGCATTTAATCATATATATAGTTTAAATTATTACTATAAAATGGCACTGTAAAATCAATCACTCTCTTCACTCTGTTGACAATCTTGAAAGTAATACCATTTCTTCTATAAATATTGGCTATAGTATAAGGAGATATACACATGTCAGGAAACCTGCGATGAAACATCACAGCTCGCTAGTCTAATGGAAAGTGTGCCCAATACTTCAAAGTCTTCGAATCGCAGAGGAAGTCAATATGAACCTGAGAGAACTTTTATTTTCTGGGAGGATGCGTTCAACAACCAGAATTAATATTCTAAACAGCTAGCAAGCAGTGATACCTAACAGTTGAGGCACTCTTGCGTAATAACTTTGCTATAGCTGCATAATTTAGTACAGGTTTGACTTAGTCTATATAAATACACGTACCATACCTAAGCTTAAGCAGTAAATCTAAATATTACTCATCATAAATCGACCCTAAATTTCGCTAATTCTATTTCTCATTTTGTAAATTGGCCTAATTTCTCTACTAACCCCAATAAGACCCCAACTATACCCTACAAATCAAAGCACTTATAAACCTCACTAAGGGGTTTTGGGGTTTTGATTGTTATCTTTGTTAGGAGCGACCTTGTCAGAATCTAAGGATGGTTCTGATGAACTGCCGATATCTCTAAGATCTGCCAAACTTCAATTGCTTGAATCATTCTGCTTGGCAATTAGCTTTTCATTTTCCTTTAAAGATCAATTGAACTCCTACATTCATAGTTTAAACTTGATCATTAACTTACCTCACCTGCTTCGAATGTTTAGTCTTGCTTAAGGCTTTAAGTTTAATTTTAGGTTAATGCAGGTCATTTGAATAAATCTCATCTTCATAAATACTTGCCATTGAATCCATCTTAACAGATGCCTCCTGGAAAGAATCTTAATTATATAAGGAATTACCCTCGTCTTGAATATTTCGAGCCTTCGACTCAATAAAAATTTGAATATTTACCAAGAATTAGATAATAATCAACAATTTCAATATAGTATTTATTTATATATTTATTATTATAGTATTTAAACCACATTCCATCCCTAACAGCTATATTATTCGGGATAGAGTGTGGATAGTGTCAAATTAATTATTAATTTATATTATGCTATAAAAAACAACATCTCATTTTAAATGATAATTAATTAAGTTTCATACTTCATTAATTAAACGACTAATAATGATTTAATTTTAAAACTTTTTAATAAAATTGTAAAATATAATAAATCTTGATGATTTATTAATTATCATTCAAAATGAGATGCTGTTTTTTATAGCATAATATAAATTAATAATTAATTTTACACTATACCACACTCTATCCCGAATAATATAGCTGTTAAGGATGGAGTGTGGTTTAAATACTATAATAATAAATATATAAATAAAACCTATATTGAAATTGTTGATTATTATCTAATTCTTGGTAAATATTCAAATTTTTATTGAGTCCTCATTTTAAGCTTTGACACTTTAAACATGATCTTCTTTTACAAGATTAGTTAGAGTGAGAATTGCTGCTTCAGACCCATTATCATTTTCAGCTTACAGAGCTTGGTAACCTTTATAGCCTTCTTTATTGCAGTTTGACCTTTTTGACTGCCATATCTTCCTCTCACCATTACTTGTAGCTCAGGATGGTCTGAAGAGTAGCAATCTTCATATGAAAATCATTCTCGACCCATTACTGGTGCATTTAAATCACTTACTTGGGTGTTTCTTTAGATCTTTGCTTGTAAATTATTTGTTTGTAAGTACCCATGCGGTGCAGTCTCCTAACCCTACCAAGTATTAGCTCGATAGACTTACTTGAAAAAACATCAGCGACTATCAGAAACAGTCCACCGTTAAATTCGATATCGTGCGATGTTTTCAAGTCTGTGCCTATGCCTTGATATTTATTGAGCAGAAAGACTCCATAAAGACCTTCCACATTTTTACTCGCAAACATTGAGTCAAATTAAGCTTCCAGTTTTGTCCCCTTCAAGTTTTTCATAGGAAAGAATCGTAGTTTCTAAAATCTTCGAAAGTAGTTTTCGATAAAAGTGTAAGAATGTTGAGTTACGATAAAAACAGTAATAAGCTTACAATAATCAGAAGCCATGCTGTAGATTCTCTAGCAAAAATCAACGAGACTAGTTTTCACTAATTCCTACCCAAGTTTGATCCTTTTTTCTCCAATCATACTGCTGAGCTTTGGAAATATTACCTCTTAAGTTTTGAAAGCAAGCAAGAAGCATTTTTGCTCCTTGGCCGTTAGACTCGATCCAGTAAACCCACTACTCGCGCAGCTCCATGGAAGAATCGTAGATTATTTTCCATTTACTTAACGTTTCCCTAAAAAAAGATCCAGTTATACTCATCAATGATGACTATTGATTTGCTCCATATCAATTAAAAGTCCTCATTGTCCATTATGTACTCCAAGTGCTTTTGCGTCATTTAGTAAACGGTGTCCTTGTTCTCATACTGGTTAACATTGACATTTAGACCTAAGCTGGTAATCATAGCTTCAAACCTTTTCTTATCTCGCAGTATCAGGTGGACATTTTTTCCTATCACGAATCAGTCAAAAAAGATACAAAATTGGGAATAAATTAATTCTTAAAATACATTCATATATTAAATAAGTAATTCTCTAACCATTATTATAATTATTTTTAATAAATTTGTTTGAATATTTTTAATTGTTTTTATTTAAATTAATTCATATTTATCAAATTTAATTTATTCAATGTTTTATATTTAAGTGAAATAATTTATTTTATACATTGAAAAATTTTTATATTTAAAGATTTTGTACTTTAATTAGTCATATCTAAAATGAGGAATAAATTAAACTTCATATTGATAAAAACAAACTTTATTATCATTTCCTGATTTAAATAAATATATTTAGAGTTATAAATTAAAAATATTAATATATCTAATTGGCTCAAGCAGCAAAATTAATTAAAATTTCATTATTAATTCAACAATAATATATAATTCTATTCAATATCAGACATATTTCTAATAAATAATATTTAAAATATTTCAAGCAAGTTTAATATATAATTCTTTGTATTTAAGTATTACTATATTCAAGATTTTTATACTATTTTAACTGAATACAGCTTTTTCTGGATCTCTTAGCATGAAGAGCCGCAAATGCAGAGCAGAGCAAAGTCTTGCCATTGCTCACTCCAAAGTTTACAAATGTTAACCGGGAATCTTTCCAAGTCAGAAAGTTGAGGGCAAGCTTTTGAAGATAGAGGAGGCTGAATCCCATTATTTGCTGAAGTCTTATCTGCTTGTTTGTTTACGGAAATGCTTTGAAGGACATGTCTTTATAAAATTCTACTACAGACTAAGAGTCTTGTTGAGTTTTCTGAACTAAATCAGTAATTGCTTCTTTTCCTCCTCTGTAAAATCACTCGTCTTGTTTGGGACGCTTAAGAGCTAAATGAATTTCGTAAAGTCAGCTCGAAGGGAATCTTGAATGATGCCTAGCCTTTATCTCACTCTCTTTTCTTGATAAATTACGCAAGGTTCTTTCCTATAGCTAATATTTCGTCTAGCTTTGAAATCCAGAGACGATTCCTCAGCATTAACTCCTGTGATATCTAGGAGAGATATGAAATATAATCTTCCTAGCTAATAAAGTCCCACTTTCAAACGAAAATTTCGCTCAAGGTGCTAATGAAGTTATCCAGCTTTTAATATAGAGTTGCACTTAAGAGTGAGCAGACTTGAATGAAGTCTCCCACTAGATTAATTGGAATGTGCCGAATCAGTCTCAAGCCCTGATCTTCTTTAAGAATCTGAATAAAAGGCTTGTTAAGACAGAGCAATGAGTAAAAATTGATGTAATTTCCAGAAATAAATGAATAATCAATAATTTATTCACACTATTTTAATCTTAATTTTTTTAAATATATTAAAACAGCATCTATCTCGAAATTTCATCGATTTCGAGATACTTGCCAATAAATTATAATTAAATTAATCAATGATCAATAGAGTCAATAAAATGAAATTTAATCTTTAAATTATGAAAGTTCATCTATTAATTATTTTATAAATAAACTATCAGTATATAAATAAAATAAATTAAATTAAGAATTTTTAAATATTAAGGCTTTATCGATTAAATATGTTTAACTCTTTAGTAATTATTATTAGTATAATAGATTAACTTTCATAATTTAAAGATTAAATTTCATTTTATTGACTCTATTGATCATTGATTAATTTAATTATAATTTATTGGCAAGTATCTCGAAATCGATGAAATTTCAAGATAGATGCTGTTTTAATATATTTAAAAAAATTAAGATTAAAATAGTGTGAATAAATTATTGATTATTCATTTATTTCTGGAAATTACATCAATTTTTACTAAATGTAATGGGAAGCAACATAACTGCTTACGATTCAATATTAAACTGATAAAAGTTGCCTATCATCAGTGGAATGATGCTTATTTTGGCTTTGTCTAAGTCTGCTAGTTCATCCTGCAGCCTTTAAAGGCACTCTGGCTTGTTAATGAAAATGTTGTTTGATAAGCCTAAAGCCTTCTCGGTATTTGGTCGTTAGGCAAGAAGAATCAGGGAGTTTTTTAGAAGGGTCTCATCAATCTCAAATATTTCGTATCAATAGTAAAGCAGAGAGAAGAGAAAGAGGCGGGTTTAGATTTGAAGGCTCACTTGAGCTCTTTGATTTAATTCATAGATGTTCCTGAAAATGTCTTTGTACAGGTTTTCCTAGCAGGCTGATCTTAGATTCTAAAGAAACTCGAGAAGACTCTAGCTCTTCCTATTAAGGATCTTCCAGATGAAGTTCTGCATCTCTTGTGGCTTTAGGATTATGAATTAAAACTCCGTTAGTTAATTAAGAATGAAGATTGGGAATTAAGAATAAAGAAATTAAAAATATAAAATTATTGGCGTAAATTATTAAAGTTATGGCTAATTATTAAAACCATTTGCTCGAATAATTGTCTCTATAAAATAAACCAATGAGGGTGCGTGAATTTGTTCATAGCCTAATTATAACTAATTGACGCCAATAATAATATATTTTTAATTTCTTTATTCTTAATCCCCAATCTTCATTCTTAATCGTCTAATGGGGTTTTACCTGATGTTGTGGGTTATTTCTCATTGAATTTAAGCTCCTTAGTTGACTTGAGAATTGTTGCTATCAATCCTTATGTGAACGAGCTCCCTCCCATTCTAAAGAACTTAATCAGAGCATTTTACTTTAATCTAGACTTTAGTCTGACTTTATATTTCATTTAAATCTTATTACTTTTGGTCTTTGACTGATTATGAGTAGCTCTGTCGTTTTATTGAGGATGAATTTGTTCACAAACTTTGTGAGATCTCGGGAACCTATGACGAGCTTGAACTCCTCCAGCTCTAGGATCTTGCTAATGTCATAATTGTTAACTGGCAAGATAAGTTTTGCTTTATCAATAATTATGAGTGCTCTGCTCCTTTGTAATTTGCTTTTCGACCTCTTTTTTAGAAAGCGGCAGCTTTTGGATGATCTTAGTTGATGTCTGAGCTCTGATCATGATTTAACTCGGAGCAGTTGCTATAATCTTAGTCCATAGCTATACTGGCCAATTAATTTTAGGAGTCTTTCCTTAAATTCTCTATACTTTCTGATGATTCAGCTGAGCGTTCTTGATTTTCAAAATGAAGTGCTTGTATTTTATGTTTGCGGGCTTTTGATTGCTCTAATTTTAAATTACTATTACATCTTAATTAAAAGAGCGCTTATTAATTAAGTCTTAATTCAAATTCCTTTGTCTTAAATAGCTTTTAAAGCTAGAAAATATAGTTAATCAGAGATTACTCTGGGCATGTTAGATCGATTTTTGTGAACAATTTACAGTAGAGTGTGAGTGATTTACCCATCATTAATATGTCATTGTTGGGTCATTTGGTTAATCTGGTAGACATTTCTTCTTTGATTAAATTAAATGCTTTAGCAGTTAAATCATAAAATATCTCGGCATGTGAATTCTTCTAAAATAGGTACTGTATCAACATTACGGCCATCTGTGCTTTCAGTTGTTCCGTCGATTGCCACTCTAGACAGCGGAAATCTAAAAGGATTGAAACAAGAAATTTTCCAATTGCTCGGCTAAATTTTTACCTCCTTAAGGCAAAGAATTAAGCTAATTAAGAATTCTTAATACGATTTAACAATAAATTTATTGATATTCTAGACCGAATGGGTTTAGAAAAGTGGCTCTAATTCACAAACACAGAGTGAGAAAGACTTGGTATATAACGATGAGGATCAGAAATAAGATAGTGGAGTAATAAAAAAGGATCAATACTAATATTATTTTAAAGTCAAAAGAAGACAATCTACAGTCTTATTTAATTGAGAAGAAGGCCTCATTGAATTAAATATTTGAATTTTTAATTTATAAATTTATTCTTATTTCAAAAAATTCGCTTTAAATTAACTTTAAATGGTAATAATGATTATAAAAGTGAATAAAACATCACTTAGTATGTTGGTATTAATCTGGAGCTTGAATTTATCATATTCAAGTCTTTCTATAAATCATTGGAAATTTTGATGATTAATGATGAGTTTTCCTCATTTGTTAAATTGTTTATTGTTATATTATAAAAAAAATGAGAATATACTTTTTGATCCGATTTTATTCCCCTAATGCATCGAAATTATTGTAATTTGTTAGAATAATTTGTTTTTAAATTAATTAGCATTATATTAATTCTTATTAACTGTCGGTCGACAGTACTTTGAATTATTTGTTGCGAATAATCTTTAATCACTGTAATTTAAAAGCAAAAAGAAATACCTACTTTTGGAATGCATAATATGCTAAAATAAAGAAAATGGTTTTTATTTTAATTATTATTAAACTTCATTGTTCTAAGTAAAATGCTATTTAAATATTATGGTTAATTTATTATTGTTACAAATTATCTTAAAAATATTAATTACAAGTATAATTGGTATGAGATAGATAAATGTTTCCAATTTTCTCTTCCAATCCAAATGAATTAAGTAAAAAATTTATAAATATAATAATAATAATAATAATAATAATATTAATAATAATATAACTCACAACTAAATTTCAAAGACCTTAGAATTATAAGTGAAAATTGTCAAAGCTTCTGATCTGCAACTAAGTCTTAATTTCCTTCTTAGAACATTGATACCACTGAGTTTAGTCAGTGTTTGGATCTTTTTTCCTTCCAATAATGATAGTTAAAATGACATAACTTTTGAAACTCACCCTAGAAGTCTCCATCACGATTATTTTAATTATTATTTTAATATCTTTCCCAGTTTGACTTAGTATGTAAGTTATGATAGTTTTTCATGAGTGTTTTTTCTCTTACTTAAATGTTGGAGTTCAATCTTCATTCTTACTTTACCCAATTAATTTTAATGTAATTTTGAATGAGTTTCTTAATAATTTCCTATTTTGTTTTAATAAAAGATGAACATTTTCATTGACTTCAATAGCCTTTTCAATATTATTTGTGGCGTTTCTTGATGGCACTTATCTTTCCTCTAATTAAATGTCTAAATGTTTTATAAAGATAATAAGAGATAAGATGTTCTATTTCCAGAGATCATATTAATTTGTTCAAATTTGTTTTATATTGTCGATTTTTTAAGAGTATTTTATAGAACTTTGA
Source organism: Oxytricha trifallax (assembly GCA_000711775.1). Taxonomy (NCBI): domain Eukaryota; phylum Ciliophora; class Spirotrichea; order Sporadotrichida; family Oxytrichidae; genus Oxytricha; species Oxytricha trifallax. The sequence continues at coordinate 25,401 of ARYC01004234.1, read as the reverse complement.
GCCAATACATTCTTTAACTTGATATCTCAGGTTTATCCATATTGAAAATGATTTTCTTGTAAAACGAAGTTTAAGATTTTATTAAGGTTAGACTGTTTAGAGGGAACCAATTTATTGTCTTTAGTTTTCTTGGTTTAATCAGGTTGCTACTATAGGTTTATAGTTGCCTGTTATGGTACCCACTATTTACTTCTACCTCGTTTATAATTACAACTGGGAGAAATATCAACTAAATTGAAGGTTGATTTTCTACTATTAAAACCGGGAAAAAGGTGAATTGAGTTAAAGGTTAAGATGTAATTAATCATTTCTTCATATCTATTGAGCAGCTGTTAATTAAACATCAATTTGTAGTATAACTGCTAGATAAGTTAGAAGAGTTTCTTGTAAAGGATTAATTACTGAGGTAAAACAATCATAATTATTTCAAATCAATATATGTTATAGATATATGACTGGTTTTTTTCTGAAGGTTCTTTAGGTTAAGTACCTATTCTATTATAACTCTACAGCATGTCAGTGTCCGAAAAAGAACTATTGAGTTAGAATTATAACTTTTGTGTTTCTCTTTCAAGATCTTTATGATTTCAAAACAATGTTTGAAAAGCATTGTCTAATAAGTTTCATTTTGTATCAGAAATAATAATATTTTCTTACAAGTTCTTGCTTATTGAAATAAAGCCTTTATGTTTAGTAAATTAAAAATGTTTAATGCGCAGTCGTAATTACTAGGTTCAGTGAATGAAAGATCTTTCTATCTTGCCAAGTTAAGCGGCAGTCCCCAAATTTAAAGATTCTAGAGGAAAAGTTGGGAGGCTCAAAACGATATCATCATCTGAGGTAATGTTCTGTATATCTATGAAAATTAATATATAATTTTATAAAAGTCAATATGCATAGTGGCTAGTTGTGTGGTAATATCGTGCTTATTCTATTTAATACAATTTTATTTAGGAATTTCTTCTTTAAATAGTTCTTATTAATTCATATTTATTGTATGTATTTATATAATATTCTATTAAATATATTAGTATCTGTAATGACTGTTTAATTGTTGGGAGATAACCCTGTCAAGTTTGCTCTGACAATAGCCCAAATTTATATTTAATTCATCTAATTAATTTGAGTTATTTTAAGATAGTGAAGGTCTGCCCAACTATATCCTACTCTGCAATAAGGAATATATATTTTTATTATGTCATGAAATAGAGAATTTATATCACTGAGTAAAATCAATCTTCATTTGAGGAAAAAATTAAAGTCAACAACAACAACATACCAGAGATATAACTGGTAATTATTTATGAATTTTTGTATATTTGTTTATGATTTACAAGATGAATTTCTGTTTACAAAATGCTGAGTGAATTTCTTATATATACAGTAGAAAAATGATGTCAAATTATGTTATTTTAACTTCCTTATATTTATTTAAACAAGTATTACTTTAAATAATCAAATTGCTACCATAGTTTTGATAATAAAAAAAATAATATTCTCATAAAAATACAAATTAATTCTAAAATTACTCAGATATATATATTATCTTAATAATTATAAATATTAAATTAAGGAAATATAAAGGCGGGCAGGAATGAGTGAGAACAAACAGATAAGAAGGAAGCTACCTGTATATGCCTATGAAAAGAGCGAACTCAAGAACGAGAAGCAGAAATTGCTGAGAGATTACTTTGAATACTCAAAGAAGAGCCAACATAACCAGACCTAAATATTCCACTAAAATCTAAGTTAGTAATAATAACATAAGAAACATAAAGGAATTTAGTTTAACCACTAGATATTGGCCGTAACCTTCTACCACGTAGTGAGAGAAGTTGAGGGTTGGGTTAAAAGGAATGAAAGATTTGCAGAAAGCTAGAGGAGTAAGTTAAGAATACAGACAATCAGCAACAAAAGGCAAATACCATCCAAAACTTTTGAATTTAGTATCTGCATCCAGAATGTAAGGGGACTTAACTCTAAGTTGATCAGATAATGATAGAGATTGGACTAAAAAGACCAGACTTCATTGGTCTAGTGGAAACTAGACTGCAAAGGATAACAGGGCTTAACAACAAAAACATAACGCAAACTCAGTTTTGGCATACTAGCACTAAATGATGGCAGATTTCAAATGAAAACGATAAAACATTGAGACAATTTGTGAATTGGAATATTATAGTCATGGAGGGATTCCCACTACACATTTTTGCAGTGTATATACCTCCCTATTGGAATGAGAAAGTCAAGGAACTCTAGAACAGGCTAATGTATATGAAAAAATCGTTGAAACTGAAGTTCAAAAACTAAAGAATCAAAGTGATGGGAGACTTTAACTATCACATAAATGAGCTTAGCAAAAGACTTGAGAAAGAAGAGCTAAAAGAGTCGATTCCATTAGGAGTAGAAACTCACTCAAAAGGAAATCAACTAGACCAAATTTTCTTGATCGTGGAAACAATTAGCTGGGAAACGGACTAACTAAGATTAACAGACCACAAGCTAATCTAAGCAAGACTAAGAATAAAGTATCAAGAAAGAGACTTATATTAACAGATAAAGAAAAAGGTTATAGAATATCAGATATTAGAAAATAATGTTGGAAGACATTCATAGAAGATGGAAAGAGATTGACAGATAAAGATTTGGACAACCCTGTTCTATAATGTTTTGGAAAAAAAACTAGAAAGACATAGCAAAACTAAACACTGGTATAACCAACCTCCGGATTGGGCAATTAGGAAGAACAAAACTGGACTTTATAACCAATAAACTAATACGTGGAAAGAATTGAACAATGGAATGACGCTATACGAAACATGGAGTAGAGCTTGGAAAGAAATGATCTAAAAGGATTTTTCTACTTGGTGAAGAGACTGACCATAAGTAGAAAACAAACAGAACTTATCAAAGGCCTACTAATAAATGGGGAAAGAGTAAACTTTGGGGAGGATGTTTAAGGAGAAATTACCTAATTCTACAACAAACTATACCTAGACGAAAGATAGAAGCAAGGGGAGAACCCCTAAGTAGGAGATTAGTTGATGAAAAACTAGGAAGACCTTGAATAGTATTGCAACAGAAACGACGTGGAAAAGATCATCAAAGAATGTAATTTCAACAAGGCTATAGGCCCTGACGAGCTTGATGGAAAAATTCTATTGAAGTTAGAAACTATTCGAAAATAAGCATGCTAAAAGATTGTGTTTTGGCTGAACTCGGGATAAATCCCAGATTATATTAAAGAGGGGAGATTGGTTCTTCTCAGCAAGAATGCAGGGAAACATTACCCTGAAGTGAATAACAACAATACCTATAGTAATAAATTCTCATCTTATCAAAATAATAGAAAAAGTGATAATGAACAAACTGTTAGAAAAAGGGAGTGAGTTAATAAAAACGGGCAACTACCAGAGTGGGTTTAAAGAAAACAAAAGCACGCATCTGAATTTGATAAAATTGCTGGAACAGATATCGAGAAGACAGAGCAAATAACGAGAAGCCAACCTTCTGGTGGAACTTCAGAAAGATTACGTCTTTGTCTGGAAAGATCAGCTGATGACGGTACAGAAGAACGGAGCAAAGAAAGAGGAAGATAAAACTACCATTAGGCTAATAGAAGAACTTAACTCTAACAACAGAATAAAATTCGAAAATTACTGTATAAGAACACAGATTGGGGTAACATAAGGGAGTAAAATCTCACCAATGCTACTCAACATCTACTTTCAGAATGCCCTCCATTCTCAAAATGAATTTTACTCTCTCTCATTAGACAAGGGAAGTTAATTGCATTTGCAGATGAAATCCTAATAAACATCAAAGATTAACAACAGTTTAAGAGTGTAATTCATTGTTTAAAAAAAATTGAGCAAAGTCATAACATAAAGTTTAACACAAAAAACAGTATTCCTGAGTGACTAAAAATATCTTGGAAATTTACAAGAAATAGATGGAATAAAGAAGGTGAAAAAAGCTAAATACATAGGAATAAATATTAGACTTAACCCTGAAGAAATGCTTACTGATCAACATGATCAAAATTGGGGTTTCTTTTATTTTTGATACAAAAAATATATTTTTTGAGAAAATCTCAATATTAGACAAAAATGGCTAAATGTTACTCAAAATCTACATTTGAAAATTTATCATTATTTCTTCAGTCTTTGAGGATACTTGAACTTAATTGAAAAAATAAACAGAGTTTAATTAAAAGCTCTCCAATTCCAACAACCCAACAATTTAGGATACTTTCATGGTAGCTCAGATAAGGTCTTTGCTGATCTACAAATACACTCCACTTGTAGCTGCAAGATATCTGAAGTTAGAATAGATTTATAAAATGATAATATAGTTGAAAAGGATAGCCTTAAAAACTCCGAGAGACATTCCGAATAAGATCCTGAGAAACATGAACCAACTAAAAGAGAGCACACAGCACATACAATAACTGAATTGGTCCGTAAGAACATAAAAAGATAAGACACGAAGTAGAAGAATTCTGGAAAACTAACAAAGGGAAAAGTCAAGTGTCCAACAACAAAAGTAAACTGCAAAAATATAAAAAAATCTTCATCACTAAGAATGTGATGGATACTATGATGTCTATTACACAGGGAAGGACGCTGGTAAGCGTCTGCATGAACCACTACTGTAATATTCACAAAATATTTGTCAATTCTAATAATCTGAGAAATTGTAATTTAATCAATTAGGCAAGAGACCTAACGAGATTCAATAAACTAATGGGGGAAAACAGATTAATAGATTTGGACATCAAAACCCAAATTGAAGTCCTAGCATATATGATTTGGTTAAATGAAAGAATAAGAGATCTAGGATTCAAAAGCTATTTCTCGAAAGTAAAAGAAATGTTCAGAATAACATACGTAAAGAAATAAGACTTGAGCATGGACGGGAAAGCTCAAAATCTAGAGTGAAAAAAATAATCACAAATATTAAGATCAATCGATAAAATGAGAATAATTAAGATTGTGAGAATTAATGAGAAATATAATTAATTTACAAAATTTAAATTAAGAAAATAAAAGCAAAGTAATAATAACTACTAATAATAATAATTTAAATAAGATTTCAATCAAAGATTTGAGATATGGAACAATCAAAAAATAATCTAAACAAGCAGTAACCAAGGAGAAGCACCTACAGCAATGTAGGGAACTACAGAGAAGAGAGGAACAAGAATGCCAAATTCTGGGAGAAGGTAGTGGAAGTCAGATTTGAACACACGGTTAGAACCAGAGTCCAAGAGTTTATAGGAATAAGATGTAGCAAATACCAAGAAGTTCCGCTAAACAAACAAATGAGATTTAAGAGAAGATTGGACAAACAAACCCAAGCAAGAAAATCAATAAGTCTCAGGTACAAAGGACTTAATTCAACACTCATGAGGATGGATCAGCATGCATTTAGGGAGACCAAATGGAATTCAAGCGATTTCTGGATTTTTCCGAAGTCTAATGCCTAGGATTCGACAAGATATTCATGCCAAGAAGGGGTGGACTCCACAGATTACTAGGATGGTAAGCATAGTTTGCTGCCGAGCACCAGAAGCAAAATGGAGAAAATCATAGTATAAAGATTCAACGACAGGAAATAAGCTAGATGAAAAGGCCTCAGGGAATGGGAACTCTGGACAGAGAGACAATAAGAATTCTGGAAAACCATAAACAAGGAGTGGCGACATGAAGATCTAATTCTAGGAAGACACTTATAAGAAATCACTATGGAGATGAGTCTGAGACAGGTGAAAGAGGCTCAATACTGCGAATAGAGAACATCACACATGATCCTTCCACCCTTAGTCTTGAATGACAGAGGTATTTTGTAAATGGAGAAGAGTATTGGAACCACGAATTGGAGGTCAGAAAACGGGTAGTACTGGAGAGAGTTAGATGAGGTCAGAGGTATTATTATACCGACATGTTGCCAGAGTAGCGGTATTAGGAACTGTAAGAACTGTGTGATATTGAGAATTATGAAGGGAACATGGGAAGTAAAAGTCTACGATGTCAGAAGATAAATAGGGAATCTAGCTCTGTTACAAAGGCACCTTAAGCAATTCAATGATTTCATTGGTCAAACTTTAGGCAAAACATTTGCAGTAAGGAACTATGTGAGCAAACCAGAGATCAATTAAGTGAAGGACCCTGAGGATTGTGGGATATTGAAAATCTTGATTGCAAACCACCTCGCTCTGTAACTACCTGGAGAGCCAGTGTTCCAGATATTTGTAAAAGACTGGAAACAACAACGTCAATAAGAAAGAGGCACAGAGAGTCAATATGAATGACGAGGAACCACAGATGAACAAAGAAGAGAAATGATTTTAAGTTTTGTAATGAATTACATTTCGTGCACTTAATTCACACAACTTAAACGGAAATGAAATGAATATATATTTACCTTAAGTTATTATCTATCTATCTATCAATCTCTAATTATAAATAATATAAATATCAGTTTGAGGATTGTTTATAAATAAACTCTAATTTATAATTAATTATATTATCTTGACTATATTAATTTTAAATAATTTACAAAGTATAAGAAATGACTCTAACGACTATGAAAAAATAGCAGAATACATTGATTTATTTGCAGAAACCGTTGAAAAAGTAAATTTATATCTATTTAAACGATTACATCTCAAGAATATAAGATATTCTGTTTAAATTATAATCCTTGGAAATGCAATTGCTGTTGCATTATACATGCAAATGTTAGTCAGAATTCATGGAGGTTTGAACCATATGATGACTCCATTTTCTCCCCAAATGAATAATTCTCAAGTCTATCCTAAAGTACTTTATAATCTAGAGTAACCTTAAAGATATTGACGTCGCCAGATCATGAACCAGATAGCTGATCATCACACTAAAGACTCGTTTCTCCTCATTCGGTATGTTCCATTTTAAGAGCAGGATTTTGAGATTAATGCTTAGAATATCAGATTCATCTATTAAACTAAAATAATCCAAGGAAAATGCTGTGGATAAGTATAATTTTTCTGTCACATAAGATTATGAAACTTAACAAAACTATCAATTTAAAAGTTAAAGTCTATCTATCCTTCCTTTTGATACAAACAATCAACCAAACTAATCTCACCTCCTAGTAATTGTCGCAGTTAACCCACAGCAATCAGCAAACACAGGACAACGAACACAAATTACCTTAAGATGCTCCTGGAAAGATCAAGATTGCAGTAAACATCTTCGCAGATTATGACTACATCTAGAAAAATAGGAACTAAACTACTTGACTTGAAGTACAAGGAGTTCTAAATAAGGAACAAAGGCCATCATCCCATGATGAGATCAACAAAGGTAGATGCAATTAAGAGAATAGAAACCAACGTAATGTTAGTTCAATGCATGTATAACTAATTACCCCAATAGTAAGGGAGCTAGTAGACATAAACAGCTTACCTAATAAAAGATTAGTACATTCTCTTGATCTTAGATCACTTCAGTTAATGATAGTTTTTATCACAAGTATGGGAGATTACTATAGCAATACATTAGTAGATTAACAGATTCATAAATGAATAAAGAGTGTAATTTATCTGTTCAACTGAAAATTATTGGTTATATCCAAACATTCTGAAACTAATGAGCAAATAAGAAATTATTCTGCCTAGTTAGTATTTATAGAAAATTTACAAATGAAGCGTACAAATAAGATTGAAATTGAAGTCATCAAATAATTCAAAAACAGCTCTGTTAATCAAAGTTACTGATGAAGGGAGGAAGGAAATAAGGTAATTTTAGTAATCAATTAGTATAAATTAAAGTAAGGTAAAATTTTTGAATAAAAAAGTGAAAAAATTTAAATTCAAATAAATACACTAAGTAAAGCATTGCAAAGTATATAAGCTAGAATTCATGGATTAATATTTATAAAACCCCGTGTTCATAAAAACTCATTTTCTTGACCAGATTTGTTGGTTAGTTTTAGTTAGAACCTATTTTATTGTATTATCTTGCTTTAAAATCCTGTTATCGTTTTATATTCACTATGTAGTAGCCCATCCATTTTCAAAGATATTTTCTTCCTATTGCTTTGATTCAGACTATAGCTGTACCCCCATAAGTTATATAAGTCATGAGCCTTCGAATTTCACACTTGTGGTTAATGCTGCAAGGAAAGTTATCAATGCTGTTTACAATTTATTTCAATGGCAAGACCATTATTCAGAGTGTGAATGCCTTTAACTATATCGATGCCCTTATTAAGTCTTAATTTCTTAATTATATTTATTAAGAATTCTAATTATTTATAATTGATTTTGGCCCTTCATAATGACCCTGTATTTATTTAAATAAAAAGACTTCTTGCATAATGGTCAAAGGAAGTCACCGGTTTGCTAGTAATAGAGATGCCTGGAATATCTCAGATTGCGACAATCATTATTTTGGTTGAAAAAGTGAAGATTAAGTAGTTTTTGCCTTACTTTGTGCTTAGTTTGACAAGAAGTTAATTAAGAATTAATTAAGTTTAATTGTAAATTAATTAATTTTAAATTAAGATTATGAGCCGCCAACTTTAAATTTCCCCCTTTTCTAAATGTCAAACAAAAAAATCTGAAAGAGCATCTCAAGACTCCCTAAAAGAAGTTGAATCCGTCTCACTTAAAGAGATATAAACTCTTCTCCATTAATCGAACGAACAATCTTAAGTAGACTCTCCTGCTTTAAGATAGATTCACAAGATGAAAAACTAAACCTACTCGCAAACAATAAAAGAGGACGCAAGCCTAAATATGAAGGCGCAGAATATCCAGAGCTAATTGACAAATGCCAAGCTTCTTCTACCCCATACAAATTACAACATTGAACAACTTCTTGACCTTGAAGAATTCAGGAAACTCAGAAATTCCAGTGACTTGCCAAGGTTTATAAGTAAGTATGTATTGAGTAAGTATGTATTGAGTAAGACTGCAAAAGGACACTATAAATCAATGAAAGCTAAATCGTTGAATAGCTTTGACTGCACTTAAAAAGTACTTGTCGATTATAGTCAAATGGGCTCATATCCTCGTCAAGCTAGAACGATGTCCTTGGTAATCCGACATCAGCGAAGATTCAGTCGGAGATCACTTCGAATTATTTGAGAGAGTCTTTGCTTCTCAAGCCATAAGAATGATATTAGTTCTTAGAGACAATCAAAACCCCAAAACCCCTTAGTGAGGTTTATAAGTGCTTTGATTTGTAGGGTATTGTTGGGGTCTTATTGGGGTTAGTAGAGAAAATGCAGGTTTTTTGTGAATTTAATGAATATTTAATGAGTATTATTGTATTTAATTCAAACAAATTTTATCTGCTTATCTTTGTGGTACCTCTTGAATCTAGCTCTCTTGAGTGCTTCATGTATGTCTTCTAGCGATTATCTTGGATAAGCTGGAGCTCTCACGATTATCATCTCTACAAGCTTCTTAATTTCATTGCAGACATCTTCCTGTTGTATATGTTTAGAAGCCAAACTTATTGATTATTTTTCGTGCTTTGTTCCAAAGTAAGACATATTTTCCATATCGCACTCTAAGATTATGGCAGCAACTGCCCATACATCCCATTAAACAGAGCCATTAGTCCACTTCTCCCTGATTGGAAAGTATCCTGGAGTGCCAAGCACCTTAGCCAAAGTCACAATTTCTTATCTTATTGCTCTATTGAAATCAATGACTACAATTTCTAAAGGACAGAGATTTAACATAACATTTTCAGGCTTCAAATCTCTATGTACATACCCAAGTTCATGGAGCTCTTAAACACCCTTAATCATTTCTGACAGTATCTCATTTAAATCATCTGGGTATCTATTATGATAGAGATACTCTCTTAAAGTCATTTCAAACTTTTTCAGTCTTAATGCAACAAAGCCATGCCCAAAAATAACTCCATCAAGTCTTAGCAAGTTCTTAAACTATTTTTTCTAAGCCTCCCTCAGTATTATGTATTCATTTGCAAATTCATTTTGATACTGCTCATTTTTAATGAGATACTTGAAAGGATATACTTTGTAAGCATACTCATCAACCACTATCAGCTTAGCCTTGTTTGGCAAGTCAAAATGCAAGTAATTTTCAATACAGCTTTCAATATCAATTGCATTCAATGCAGGTATATACATAGCTCTCTCTTAAAGACATGCTATAAGAGTACCATTTGCTGGCTGATTCATTGATTCAAAACGCGTCTGCCTCTTGAGCCTTTCCTCCTGTTCTCTTTATGACTCAAGAGAGTTATTTTTTCTTTTAGCAGGTATAAGCTTTTAAGTTTCTTTATCTTTAATTAGGAATTCACTTAAGTGGTGCTTTTGCATATGCCTCTTTACTTTGGCTGAGTGAGTATATTACTTCATGCATGTTGTGCATTGGTACCTTCCATCCACTTTGTCATGTTTAAAATAGATCTTGGCTTTGCCAGAATGTACTTCTTTAATTTGCCTCTTCAAGCTCGACTCAGTTGAGAAGAAATTTTAGCAGTCTTCACATTAAAATGTTTTAATTTTTTCAATTGGTTGCTGTTCCTTATCTTCCTCAACCAATTCAACTTATATTTAAACTCCTATCTCTGCACTCTACTTCTTGTTTTAAACTTATATTTTAAAGACCTCAGCTTCAAACTCTAGAGCTCTTAGCTCAACCTCCTTTTCAATATAAATTACTTCTGGTTTCTTGGAGGAGCCAAAGTTGAGTAATGATTGACCTGTTCCAAGAGAAACTGCCTTACGATTTAAGTTGGACGCCATGTTTAAATTCAAATTTAAATTTCTATTATAAAGCTCTAATAACTATTCTGGCTATAGTCACTCTGTATAGGAGTTGATACGACAACAATTATGGTTGAATATAAGGTGTTAGAGATCATATTTATGCTTAGTTTATAAATATAATTTTTCTAATTTCATACTTAATAATTTCGATTTAGGTACCAACTAAGTATAAAATTGAGTTGGTACTGGTACCAATTAGGTTTTGAACCATTTTGGAACTTTTCCATTAAAACCTCATTAGTTTAAAACTTGGTACTAATTAAGTTTTGGTACTATTAAATTGGTACCAATTAAATTTAAACGAATTTAGTACCGTACTAATTAATTTTAAACAAATTTAGTACTAATTTAATGGAACTAAATTGATAATAATGGTGCTCCATCTCTAAAGTTTGATACAGCTTCTGCCAGCTTTCTCCACGTATCCTTACCAGGTTGACCTCCTATAAGATGCCCATATTTAATACTAAGATTTTTAATAGTAGGATCCAGAACTCTATATATTATAATTTGAAATTCAATAAGAAGAGAAGGAACAAGGATGGAATCTATAAGTACTGCAATGAAGAGGGTTGAAGCTTAAGAAATGATCTCAAGATTTAGAAGCAAGGAAGATCTCTATCGATACCTCACTCAGCATGGTAAGCATGTGACATATACTTAATCATATGCTATAGTGGGTTTATTCCTTCCAACGATGGAAGGTACCAAAATTTCATTCTTAAAAGCTATACTCTGCGATGAGAAGAAAGCCTTTAAAAACAATGAAATAAAGTTGATAGATATACCAAACTACCCAGAGATTTCAGTCACTAATCTCTACGAGGATGCGATGAATGATGAAGAGTTGGTTGTTTATCTTCCTACCAAGAAACATCTCTCCAACAAGCTTCCAGAAAGGAGCTTCTTCTTTGGTGTTCTTGGCACTTTAAGAGAGAGTTATCTCAAAGAGATCATTGAAGAAGATCACAAAAAACGCTACTCTATTTCTCCTGAAGATTAAAAGAAGCAAGGCATACTAATAAGTGAGGCCTGGCTCGCTGAGCTTAAGAAGCATCCTTACCTCTCTAGTAAGCATTGATTTAAACTTTATAGGGAAATCTGGGACTGGTATATTCCTAATGAAAGAGAATGCAAAGGTTCACAGAGAGAGAAAGTCAAAGAAAATATATGAAGTTAGCAAGAGACTTTATAAAGATGTTTAAAAGCCAGATGAAATGAATATAGATGCAGGTGCTGGCACTAAGAGAAGAAACATGGGCCCAGGCAAGCCATAAGAAGAGGAGAAGAAAGAGAAGCCAAATGCCTTTCTGGGTTAATTTAATATGTGAATATATTCATTCGTTTAAATCTAAAACTTATTTATAAACATTCATTCTTCCCTCTATAGCACAAATTGTTGTCTTATCTATGCTCACTCTCTTACAGCTGCTTTGAATTAAGTCAACTGTATCGATGGGCAAGTCATGCATAAGATGATACAGCAGCAGCTTCTTGTAGTGAGTCTTGATTTAGCTCCAGTAGAATTCAATTCCATTAAATTATGGGCTATAAGGAACGTTGTATACAGGAGTTATGTTTAACTCTTCATAAGCTTTCTTAGACTCCTTAGTCTTATGAACTGAAAGGTTATCAACAAACAGGATGATTTCTTGGTTACTATACTTCTCTCTGAGTTTATGTAGGAACTCTATATACTACTCTCGCTTAATAGAGCGAGGGTGAAAAACATAACTCTCTAAGCCTGAATCTTCACTTATACCAGCTAATATTGCATGGGTGACTACCTTCACTTTTTAGTCATAAACTTCTATATTATCATACTTCTTATACCAAGACTTATTAATAAAAGTGTTGAAGGTGAATACAGCTTCATCAGCGTGTATGAACTTGATGTTATTAATAATAGCCCTCTGCATTTAATCATATATATAGTTTAAATTATTACTATAAAATGGCACTGTAAAATCAATCACTCTCTTCACTCTGTTGACAGTCTTGAAAGTAATACCATTTCTTCTATAAATGTTGGCTATAGTTTATGGAGAGATACGCATGTCAGGAAACTTGCGATGAAACATCACAGCTCGCTAGTCTAGTGGAAAGTGTGCCCAATACTTTATAGTCTTCGAGTCGCAGAGGTAGTCAATATGGTGCTGTGAGAACTTTTATTTTCTTGCAGGATGCTTTCAAGTGCCTGAATTATAATGCTAAACAGCCAACAAGCAATGATACCTAACTGTTGAGGCACTCTTGCGCAGGAGCTTTGCTATAGCAGCATAATTCATTACTGGTTTGACTTAGTCTATATTAATACTTGTACCATACCTAAGCTTAAGCAGTAAATCTAAATATTACTCATCATAAATAGACCCTAAATTTCGCTAATTTCTATTTCTCATTTTACAAATTGGCCTAATTTCTCTACTAACCCCAATAAGACCCCAACTATACCCTACAAATCAAAGCACTTATAAACCTCACTAAGGGGTTTTGGGGTTTTGAATAAGCCTAATGAATAGCTAGAGGTTGCTTGAATTTTTGATAAATTTAAAGACAACCTGCTCATCAAACTTCTATGATGGAATGTTTGGATTGATCCACGAATTAATTGTAAATTCTAAGGTGGATCTGTAAATCAAGACCCAACTCTTTGTATAATCCCTTTTATTCTACAAAAATGAATTAATCCTAATCGATCAAGAGCTTTTAATGAATGCGATGAATTTGTTAGCTTAAAGGCCAAATTCAGAGCAGACTCTTGGTCTAGCCAATTACATTTTCATCAATGAAATCGAAGCCTTTGCTACTTTACAAGAAGAGTTGTTCTTATTAGATAGAAAGAACATTGGTATAATCCTTTTGATGGGATGTATTTTCACCTCATTAAAGATAGACTCTTAGGTCATTAGATTACTACCTTATACTTTGTAATGCCTCAACAAACCTTTTATTCAAATTCTGAAGCAAGACCATGGCTTTAGACTTATTCGTGATATCCCTATCAATTTAGTTGGGGATTTTGTATAGATCAGTGCCCTGAGTCAAGCGTAAAGTTGTACAGATCTTGACAAGCTGATTTCACAAATTAGCGATATTTTCGTTAAAAATGGGACTATCTGTACCAATCATATTTTCCCTGACATTTATTCAACTCAAAAAAGGCATTTCGAACAGACGGATGTTTGATTTAGTAAATGGTAACACAAATTCCTTGAAAGCAATTCTAATGAACCCCAAGATTGTTGAGGATCTTTCGAGCTAGTAGTTTTTTAAGATGATTGGTCAGCTCAAAAAGATATATAAACAAAACAAAGATGTTTTCTAATACTGCTGCGAACTTTAAGAAAACTAGTTGGTTAAATCAGAATCACTGGGGAAGCTTGAGGATCTATTGGGTTTTTAGTTTTTATCACTTACTTCAAAAACTCTACATTAACTATTATCTGCATGATGCTAAGCCTTTTCAATTTTATAACTTTGGTATAGGTAATAGGAAAACTTTGCTGTGCGCAACTCTTGCTATTCTTTTAACAAATGATAACTAGAAAAGTACTATCATTATTGGGAAGAACGATTATTTAGTATTTAGAGACGAAAAACGATTATCTGATGTTATTAATGCTAAAATAGAATTGATTTGGGGAAATTGATAAATAAAATAAATAATTCAAATATATATTAATCTAACTGCCACTAATTAGAGAGGTTTGTAGATCAAAATTGATTCAGTAGACTGACCGTTATGTTTAAAAGTGTCCCAGTTATTAATACAACCGGTTGATGTTACTGTGATTTCCCGAAAAACGATATTTGGCACATTTGGCTGACAAAATCATAAAACCTCCCGTGTATTATAGAGGATTTGGAGGATTTGCCAAGATATTTTAAGAGGAATCAGTTTAAGAGATTTAATTATTTAATAATTATTAAAAGATTTAAAAATTATATATTAAAATAAATTATTCTTATAATTTGGAGGATTTGAAGGGTTTGGAGGATTTGCCACAATTAAAATAGGGCAAAAGTTAATTTTAATGATGATTTGTAAGATATTAATCTATATTATTATTTAAAGCATCAGAAGCAGTAATGGCGCTGCAAAATACCTAAAGAGGTTCAGATATTCAATACATTGCAATTTACAGGCTTGTACCAGTCTTTATTAGAGATAGATTAACAACTTAAGATTCCTTTTTGATTTTTATTCTTATATAGTTTAACAAATGAAGGATTAGATGTATCAAGAATGTTCGCATTCATGCTTGCAGATTCCTAATGCATTCTTCGTTACATATTGTGCGAAAGAATATCTCAGTGAAGTCTATAGCTCACTTGTTTTCAATCAATTTAAAACCCCTGGTATGACTGACAACATCTGTACTCAAACCATTCAAGAACTGAGTTCAGTTTACAATACTAACACAATCACTGTTCCATTAGATAGCTCCGATTTCAATTACATAAACTACTATTATGATCAATTCCTCCCATAAGTAATTGGTTTGTACTTCGAGCAAAAGTATCAATATGAAGATTTCAACTTTGTCCAAGCTACTGGAGTCTAATTCCAAGGGTTAGCCTGTAAATTGCAATGTATTGAATATCTGAACCTCTTTAGGTATTTTGCAGCGCCATTACTGCTTCTGATGCTTTAAATAATAATATAGATTAATATATTACAAATCACATTAAAATTAACTTTTGCCCTATTTTAATTGTGGCAAATCCTCCAAACCCTTCAAATCCTCCAAATTATAAGAATAATTTATTTTAATATATAATTTTTAAATCTTTTAATAATTATTAAATAATTAAATCTCTTAAACTGATTCCTCTTAAAATATCTTGGCAAATCCTCCAAATCCTCTATAATACACGGGAGGTTTTATGATTTTGTCAGCCAAATGTGCCAAATATCGTTTTTCGGGAAATCACAGTAACATCAACCGGTTGTATTAATAACTGGGACACTTTTAAACATAACGGTCAGTACACTGAATCAATTTTGATCAACAAACCTCTCTAATTAGTGGCAGTTAGATTAATATATATTTGAATTATTTATTTTATTTATCAATTTCCCCAAATCAATTCTATTTTAGCAATATTAAGAGTGGCTTAAATATTAACTACAATCAATTTGAGGATAAGCTTGGTGTTTACTATATGACGCAAAAGCATTTTGATTGTCTCACTTAAGATGACAAAATCCTAAGATAGCTGGGGAGCTCAATAGTAATTCTGGATGAGTATGATTGGTTGTTATTCGACGGCTAGCCAGCATATATGTTTGAAACTATCAATCTTTTGAAAAGAGCGACCAAATTAATTCGACTAACTGGATCAGTACTCACTTAGAAAGAATAAACGTGCTTGGACTCATCTTTTGGTGTACAAGAGGTTAAATTCACAACTCTAAATTCATTGAAAGCTGATAAGAAAACCCACCATTAAGATTTGCTTTTTAATTAATAGTAGTCTGAATACTGCAAATATCTCTATGAGCTGTCAATAAAGCAAACGCTAGTCACACCACTTATCATCGTAGCATCTACTTCATATCTGATGATTGAGCATTATTTCAAAAATTTTTAAAGAGCTCTAATTCTTCAACATGAACGGCATTAAAGGTTCTAAAGCAGGTGCCTATTTGGAGGAGAAATTCAATATCTAAATACTAACAAGCGTTACGGGGTCTTTCTTCTATCTGAAATCTAGGGTAGGGGCACTGACTTTCATTCTTCAAGAGAAATAGAAGAGAATGGTGGTATATATTTGATAATCGCCGATATTTTCTCTAAGAAGTCCACTCAGCAAATTGTAGGCAGGGTTGGCCGTTTAGAGAACAAAGGTTAATGGAGGCATGTACTCTGGATGGGAGGATCTTAAGATACGGTTGAAAAGTCTATTCAATTTTAGCAAGAGTTTTTGGACAATGAATCGCACATAAGATTTTCAAAGTTGTAAACGTTGTTAAGCTAATCGAGAGGATCACTTCAGACCCACAATTAAATGAACTTGGAAGATAAAGCGGTTGTCGATGGAGAACTGATCAAGAAAATGAAGTTAGCGCCTTTGATGATAAGCCACATGAACCTATTGCCAAAGAATTTACCAAGGAGCCCTCCAACGTCGTCAATCAAGAAATTTGTAAGCTAGACGATTAAAAGAGTGATAAACAAGAAGCTGCAAAAGTAGTCTAACATTAAACTTCCGGGGTGGATGCTAGAGTAAGCATGAAAGCATTAAGGAAGAGTGGAGAGGATTAATCGGTAAGTCAGAAGATTCTTGAGTCCAAAATGTTAAAGTCTCAATCAATCCTTAAGCAAAAGGATAATTAACCTAAGAATGGTTGCTTGAAGAAAAGAGATGCCAAGTAGCATTCTAAAATTGACAAGGCAAATTAGTCATAGTAAAATGTTGACAAATAAGAAGAAAGTGAATTCAAAATTCCCTTGAAAAGACCATCAAAAGCAAAGAAAGTGAACTTCACTTTGGCTGAACCTAAACCATTTCCATCTGCAAACCTTTTGAATAAAAGGATTACTAGATCCAAGAACGTACACGTCGTCTGAACAACTGAACAAGTAGAGTTAATTTAAATAGGGTACTTTGCATTTAATTATTTCTTTTAAAAAAAGTTAAATCAAACAAACACACAGCTTATATCTGCCTTGTGCATGATTCCTAGTCAATTTTATATGTTATTGTCTTAATGGGGTTGTTAAAGTGGATTGCCATCCTCATTGATGATTCCTGCTTGATGGAGCTGCATGACTAAATTCTTGTAATCTGCTGGCTCATCCACTTACTCCTGGAGTGTCATTATCTCTTGGCGCACTCTTTTATTTTGTTCTAAGTATTTTTGCTTGCTCTAATTCAATAGTGACTCCTCCCCTTTAACTTCTTCAATATCTCTCTTTCTTCTCTTTCTCTGTGAGGTTTCCTTAAGTAGAAAAGGTGATCTTCCTCTTTGCTCTAAAGTACGATTAAAACAAAAAGGCTTACAACTAAATTAGAGGGAGTTGTTTAAGGCCTATGCAAATTCTGGCATCATATTTACAAGAACATTCTAGCTTTTATTCATTTTATCGAGCCTTTATTGTTTCTCTTGGTGAACCATATCGCTGATTCCATTTCTGTCAATGGTCATTAGGACATCACAGATCCATCTCTTGTCGAGATGGATCCAATCGAATTAGTCTGGCAAAAACTAGAGCATATCTTGTCAATTCTCTGCAAACTTTAGGAAATTATCAGCTCTAAGTCCTTCGATTAGGGGTACAGCAGTAACGATAACTTCATCCTCTTCAAATACTAAAGTTTGTTAAAAATGAGATTCTTACATTTTTTTCTCCGTTTATTATGCTTTTCAAAAAGTAAATATTTGGGCAAGTCAACTTGGGAAGATAAGCATGGCAATTTTGGGTGAGAAAATCGTAAAGTTCTTTCTTAGAGCCTACCTTTTAGCGAATTTGATGAACATTCACTTTGGCAATATTCATATTGTGGTCCATGAGAGAATCTGTTGTCAATTATCTTAAGTTTTATTATTTAATTATAAAGTACAAATAAATTATCTTTTATTATTAATTAAATACGGGAACCTAGGCAAATAGAAGAAAATTCTCTGTGAAACATAATTCTCTATAGAGAAATCCTTTGCCGCTCATCATTATACCTTAAGGGAAGAAATGAAAAAACTAAAATCTGTAACATCAAAGATATCAGATTATTTTCAGCGCAAGCGTGGGCCCACTAACAACACCTATGAAAGTCCCTCTTCATCAAGCGAAAGCGATCAAGAAATTGTGGATGCAGGCCAAGAGCTGCATCAGTACATCACTTCGACATTGCTAGAGATAGGAGATTCAGGCCCATAAACCCATAAAAGTCTTTCAGCTATCGTAGCAATATTTGTCTTCTTTAGACCATCGAGTCAAAGCCATTGCCTTAGACCATATTCAGCAGCAAGTATTTTAAGATCCTAGGAGATAGTCATCCCGCTATATAAATAATTCAAATGAATAATAAGGACTTTCGTCAGATTAAATATCACAAAGAGTCCTTAGAGCCTTAATTTTATTTAAGAAGCGAAGGGGCATAAATACTTTGTATGCAACTTAACTTTTGGATAAATTTCTAAACAGAGGTTAGCATGATGAGGATGTTGATGTCGAACTTAGAGAGTATTTTGAAAAAGAATTTTACATTCTAAATAAACAAGGTTCTTCTTTGGAGGCAAGGAGAAGTTCTTATAATCATTAGAATACTACTTAAATTTTACAAAGAAAACAACAAAGTTTAAATTAGAATATTCTAGCCACTAGTTATGGAGTGCTCATTTCAACACTTACGAAACGTTATAACATGAGCTACATTAAAGTAAAACAAATAATCAAAGAGCATGACGATTAAAATGAGTCTTAGTAAAGTAGTCAAAGAAAATAGTACAGCAAATTTACTTACAATGTTTAATGTTTGATTGATGAAAGAATTGTGAGTGGAGATAGTTAGCTGAGTTGTTAATGGCTAAAAAGTGAGATAGAGTCTCATTTGGGAATTTTAATATCACTGTCTTCTTTGAGGAATATTTGAAGGAAAATAAGAAAATAAATAATAAAAAAAGGTACTATCTAAGCTATAGGGTTAATATGATGAAGTCAAAGATTGAGAGATAAAAGGCTGCATTTTACTTTCTAAAGAATCTAACAGAGAATAAGGAATAAGGTTATAATCAATATTGATGAAAGCTTGCTAAGGTTTAGCCAAAATCAGGCAAAAAGATGGGCCAAGAAGGGTCTTCTAAATCATACTACTTCTTCAATAAGATTTAATGATATAAGCATTATTGCTGGTCTTAGTAGTAATAACAAGGCTTATTTTTTAGTTAATTCAGGAAGAACTCACAGCAAAACTGTTCTCTATTTTATTCTTAAACTCGTGGCTAGACTGTCAAAGGAGCACCCTTAGTGGAGAAATAGTCATATTTTTATGATTGACAATGCTTCTTACCATAGAAGTGTTTACTTACTGAGTGAACTCTAAGAGCATAAAATTCTCCGATCGAGCGGATTTTTGCTTAAGTGAAGAGAAAAAATTTATTTGTAAGTGTCAAAGAAGCCTTTGGAAAACAAAAGAAGATGATAACAAAGGAAGGTAGAAAGATTTACATTAAGGAATTAGTTATAGTAGAGTTATGCTAAGCTATATTAACTAGGAATGTAGACTGGGCATTTTCTTGCTTTCACAAATGTGTTATTAGAGCTCTTGATGACATAGCACTGAAAGATGTATGAAGAAGCACTAATAAAATTATAGTGAATAACAGAGCTTTTTTATAAAAGAACATTTCATAATAGATCGTCTATCATATTAATTTACAAAAATAAGTTCAAGCAAACAATTTCTTTTCTGGAATAAAGAACATAAGACTATCTTTCTCGCATTAAAGTAAAATATTTCTGTTATTCTGTTTTAAATGTAAAATTAGGTAGTTAAACTTTACTAAAGGGTTCGATCCGAACTTTGCTATTAATAAAGCGAATAAGTTGAAATAAGAATGGTTGTATATTTAAAATACAGATATATAATGAAAATGTCAAAGCATCAACTCTTGTATTGTCTTAACCTCAATTTCTTCATTATCTTCTTCATCACTATCATACCTTGTTCTGCTTCAAACCACGAAAATATTCGCGTTGAGTTCTTGATCTTCTTAGTGTCAAAGATATCTGAGCTAGAGATGCTGTGGCTGCAACCTCGACCGCTTTTCACTTTAACACTGAGTTGGTGGAGATGCTGTTAGCCTAAGAGACTCCATTATGTTTAGCCAAAATTTTAGAAATTTCAGAGATTTAATAAATTATATTAGGTCTTGTTTGAATTATTATATTTTAGACTAAAATTAATTAAAACATCTCTAATAAAATTTCGTTATAGATTAAAACTATTAGTATTATTATAATTTCTCAAACATTAAAACTTTAAAAGTTTTAATAGACCTAATATAATTTATTAAATCTCTGAAATTTCTAAAATTTTGGCTAAACATAATGGAGTCTCTTAGGCTAACAGCATCTCCACCAACTCAGTGTTAAAGTGAAAAGCGGTCGAGGTTGCAGCCACAGCATCTCTAGCTCAGATATCTTTGACACTAATAAGATCAAGAACTCAACGCGAATATTTTCGTGGTTTGAAGCAGAACAAGGTATGATAGTGATGAAGAAGATAATGAAGAAAATTGAGGTTTTAAGACAATACAAGAGTTGATGCTTTGACATTTTCATTATATATCTGTATTTTAAATATACAACCATTCTTATTTCAACTTATTCGCTTTACAATCATCTTTGAAATTTTTAAATGTTGCTAATTTTCAAAATAGCATTAAAAAAATTATAAAAGTTTAAATTATATCATAAAAACCTCAAGTATTTGCAAATGAATCCTAAATAGAAGCTTAAAATCAAACTTTAACTAATGAATTTAAAAAAGAAAATTTAAAAATAAATAATATTCAGATTATTTTGGCTAGATGCTAAGGACAATGATTAAAGACAATTTCTTGAAAAAATTTTGTTAATTAATTTCTGTGAAATAAAAGGTTATAAAGATCTTTGGAAATTTCACTAAACTAATGAGAATTGGTTAAGTTTAATAATTTATAAAAATATAAAGCGAGAAAGATCACATCAGCTATTTATGAAGGTGATATATTCAATAAATTTACTAAGAGTAATAAATCTTATTTGAAACAGATAAGTAAAATAACAGTAAAGCTTTAATTAAAATTTAAAGACTTAAACAAAACTATAAGAAACATACTTTTAAAACCACATAGCTGTGCGGTTTGTATTTACTTAATAGATAAATATTAAAGAAAATAAAATAAAAAATTTAGCTTATTAAGATAATTTCCTATTATATTTTTTAAGCTATAAAAGAACCGCACAGCTGTGCGGTTTCTTTTAGATTTATAATTTTTATATATTTTAACTTTTAAGTGAGGTTTTTCGCATTCACAAATATCCATAATTTCGTTTCTTAATTATTTATACTTATAACATAGATTATTGCTTTAAAAAGATTTTTATTTTAAACATAAACTACTATATCATATAGGCTTTTACTTATTTAACTTATTATTGAAAAATAAAAAAAAAGATTGATGTAAGCATGTAAAACATTTACTTAACTTATTATCTTTTTATTAATAAAATTAAGTAATTATAAACTTCTCATTCAGGCTTATTATTAAAAATTTATATTTTCATAGATTGCAACCTGATATATTTCATAGCTTTTTATTATTATAAAAATATATACTTTTATTTGGGTTTAATCACTTTCGATATAATTTAATTGATTGTTAATTTATAATTAAGTTTAAAACTAATTAACTATTTAGATAATTTTGGATAGCAACTCATAATCTTGTACATTTATTGAAATAATTATTAAAAATATTTAACTGATGCAAGAACTAGAAATAAAAGTAATTGAAATTTAATAAAATACAATTCTATTATTTTTTAAAGTTACATACTCTTTTAATTTTTAAACCAATTAAATATTTGCTCTATATTTTTGGCTATTTAGAAATAGCTTAAAAGCTTTTGATATTTAAATCAAATAAAATATTAATTACAAAAACTAAACTTATTGTTTGACTTATAGAACTTTAATGTGAAAAACATAAAATTAACTAATTATGCCTATATCATAATTTAGTTCCTTGTGGCAGAGTTTTGTACAGATGCATTTACTGTTTAAAAAAGAAAGCTTAGAGCAATTATATCTGTGGCAAGTAGCATATTGTTGGGTGTCACTATAAAGAACTTGGGGAAAGTGGAATTTTTGATAATTTTAAAGTTTGATTGGGAAGAGATTTCATGGACATTTAAATAAAGTGCCAAGAACTTGAAAAGAGGACAATAAGATCTAAAGCGAATCAAAACAAAAATAAGATTAACCAGAGTTAATTATCAATGAATCTGACATAGAATCGAAGAAAATAATGACGATAATAATGAAGATTCAAAATTATCAGATTAAACTTTAACAATTCAATAGTTTTTGGAATAAAGCGAAATTTAATTAGGTAACAGCATTTAAAGCAGAGACAATCTTAACAATAATCAACTTTTACAAACAGTGATGATTTAAAAATAAATAATCTTACACTTAATTAACTATTCCAAAATTATTAGTGAGTCATAGCAAGCAAAAATATTATAGTACAATACACTAATAAGCTGAAAAAGATTAAAAGAAATGCAGCTACATTAAAAAGTTTGCAAAGCAAGAAATCTAAGTGATTGAATTTACTGATAACAACATTCAAAATAAAATTCAACAAATATAAGTATAATATTAAAATGATTTGCTAACTTAACAATACCTAATGAACGAATTTCAATAAAATCTTTTAAATTTCTAATCTAAACTTTTGAGAAATATTACAAAATTTTTTATGAGGATCTCATAATAAACAAAAATAGATTAGAATTAAAGTTAATTAATATCAACGAGGTTGATTTCAAATTAATTTAATAAGAAAAGAATAGATAAGATGAACTTAGCACTTCCATTCATAAGCAATTTATAGTATCAATGAAAGAGAAACAAAAGCAAATTCACTTATTAAAGAATTTCAACATTTAATTTTCCGATAAAAATAAATGTAGATGTTTTTGAGAATTATTCATTGAAAATAATCGAGGACACTCAATTACAACTGAGAGGAAAAATATTTGGGGCTTTAGAACTCGATTATCCTTGGGGAATTGATTTTTAAAATAAAGAAGGGAAAAACTTTTTAAATTATCAAACACAAAGTATTCAAAACCTTTATAATCTCGAAATAGAACAATCTTCAAGATAACGGCTACTTGTTTATGTGGACTGTCGCTCAGAAACTAATTGAGGCAACTGCATTTATGTTAGGAAAAGGATATAAGTAAGAGTTTTTCAGTATTTAATCATTTTTATTTTAGAGTTTTAGATTCAGTGGTTTGGATTAAGTAAGGAAAACATTCAGAATTCAAGAATAGAATGGGCTTTCATTTAAGGCATAATAAGGGCTTAGTAGGACTTAAGGGAACACCACCTGCAGGGATTCAACCATTCACTGCCTCTGATATAATCAAATCAATACCAGGTAAGAACTCAGAAAAACCAAGAGAAATAAAAGATATAATTAAAACTTTGCTACCCAATGAATATTATTGTGAGGTATTCGCAAGAGATAATAATGCCTGTGAAGAATTTGTCTTAATTGGAAATGAACTTACAACTCAAGAATGAAATATTCATTAATTTAACTTAAATTTTTTTTTTTTTTCAAAAATTTTACCTAAATAGTAATGTTGGTGATGATACAAAATTCGGGGGATGGGAAATTACCTGCCCCCTTCGGAAATTTCCTGCCCCCAACATTAAATTTTATATTGTTTGGCAATAAAAATATTAGAAACAAATAAATTTCAATATAAATTACCATAACCATGTACTAAACAATTTTTATTAATATATAATATTCAAGGTACCTAATTATTCTTTATCAATTTAAATATTATAGACAAGGCTAAAATAATTGTTTTTTATTAATAATTAATGTGATTTTCATTAAATTGTTAATTAATTATCAAAGTAGAAATGATATTTTAAGCTAAATTAAAAATAACTATATCATAATTAATGATAAAGATTCTTTGAAAATTTTAAAAAATTACATATTTTTATATATGGGGAAGGAAACTCCCCCCCCCAAATTCAATATAGTCAGACTTTGCTTCCATTATATAGATATTATCAGTAGAAATGCTCAAACCAAGAATTGCTAAATTTGATATGCATTCAAAACTAGCACAAAAACTCAATGAATTAACTATAATGAACAATTTATAGTTAGTAAAGAAAGACCAGGAAAGATGATTGAAAAAAGAAAAAGATAAATTCTAAGTTAGTAATTATATACCAACAATTTGACCGAATAAAATCACAAAGTTCCAAGTACATGTTTAGAAACGAGACATGATAAAATCTAATAAATAAATTAAATTTGCCTATAAAGACAATAAAGTTCAATTATTAGAAAGAAAATCAAACAGATCAAGACTTTTCTCAAGAGATTAACTATGAAATTCTGACAAGTTTCAGAGCAATCATGAGGATTAAAATTAATCAGACCTTGTTGTAGTTTAATCTATTATTAGTCAATAAACATCCAAAATTTTATGAATAAATGAATTGTTGAGAGTATGGAGCCTTAGCTAACCTGCACTTTAATTTACCTTAACTAATAATTTACTTAAACTGATTTATTTCTACTATAATATATAAATTTAATATCAAATTGAGAATAATTTTAAGTTAAATGTTCATGAAGGATAGATTTATTATATTATTTTATTAGAAACTCTTGGTGTAGCCATTAATTTTAGCTTTGAGTTATAGTTGTTATGAAAATAAATTTTACTTAAAATAACATAAATTCGTTGACACTATTGTTAATTGTAGAGAAAACATAGTGATGAAGAAAAGCTTTAGCAAAATCTTAATTACTATAAATTTTAACATATTCATGGAAATTCT
>ARYC01004233.1:0-40721 GCA_000711775.1 Oxytricha trifallax | reverse complement strand
ACTTACAGAGAATTCTTATCTGACAATAGATGTCAGAGATAAATTAGCTAGATAGTATAGCAGATAGTGGAGGATTGAAGAGCTTCACAAGCTAGGTTATGTTCATAGAGACTTAAAGCCAGAGAACATCATGATGAACTTTCAGCCTCTTAGAGTTTATATTATTGACTTCAACAGAGCTCAAAGAGTGCAAGTCTCTGTATAAGGAAATGTATACGGCACTCCTGGATATTTCCGAGAGAGAGGATTGGAGAGATGGAGACACTTAATGGGATATCTGGGCTCTAGCAGTAATAATAATAGAGAGCGACATGCCAAGAAACGATTACTTTAGCTGCAGGGGTAGAGAGATTCTAAGCAGAGAATCAAATAATATCTTGATAAAAATAAATAAATGGAGGTCTCAGAGAACTTGCATACTCAACTATTATCAATCCAAGCTAAGCGAATTAACAAACAATAGAAACAATCAAACATCAACTTAGAAAGATAAAATTCAGAGAACTGCCACATGACTCTAAGCTTATGTTTGTGTGAAATATTTTAAAAACTCGCTTTTTATACTCATTTAAATTACTCATATTTATACATTAAACCCCTACATAAACCCTATTAAAACCCTAATAAAGTATGCCTTAATAGTCTACTTTTATCAATCAAAAACTCAATCAAACTACTGAAAGGGTTTTGGGGTTTTGAATGCATATTAATTTTAACAACCCACGATTGCTTAAAAAAATACTCTTGGGGTTTTATGATTAAATGCAGAGGTCTATTGATAATAACATCAAGTTCATACACACTGATAAAGCTGTGTTTACGTTCAACATCTTTATTAATAAGTCTTGGTTTAAGAAGTATGATAATATAGAAGTCTTTGATTAAAAAGTGAAGGTAGTCACACATGCACTTTTAGCTGGTATAAGTGAAGATTCAGGCTTAGAGAGTTATGTTATTCACCATAGCTCTATTAAGCGAGAGTAGTATAAAGAGTTCCTTCATAAGCTCAGAGAGAAGTATAGTAACCAAGAGATAATACTGTTTGTTGATAACCTTTTAGTTCATAAAACTTAGTAGTCTAAGAGAGCTTATGAAGAGTTAAACATAACTCCTGTATACAAGTTCCTTATAGCCCATAATTTGATGGAATTTAATTTTACTGGAGTTAAATCAAGACTCACTACAGGAAGCTTCTGCTGTATCATCTTATACATGACTTGCCTAAAGATACAGTAGACTTAATTCAAAGCAGCTGTAAGAGAGTGAGCGTAGATAAGACAACAATCCTTGCGAGAGGGGAAGAATGAATGTTTATATATAAGTTTTAGATTTAAACGAATGAATATATTCACATATTAAATTGATCCATAAAGGAGTTTGGCTTCTCTTTCATCTCGTCTTCTTATTTGATAAAAATTGTTAAAATTTCCAGAATTAAATGAATAATCAAGAATTTATACACGCTATTTTATTAGTAATTTTATTTAAATATATTAAAATGGCAAGTATCTCGGAATCGATGAAATTTTGAGATACGTGCCAAATAAATCGAATTAATTAATCAAGTTCAAACTAAGTCTATATAAATGAAATTATGTTTTAAAAATATTAAAGTTCATATTATTAACTAATAAGTAATTTATAATAATGTTAATTAATTAATTATGTAAACTAAAGCATTTCAAAATTTTTAATATAGAATAATTATTTAATATGTTAAGCAGGCATAAATTAAAAAATTATAATATGAACTTTAATATTTTTAAAACATAATTTCATTTATATAGACTTAGTTTGAACTTGATTAATTAATTCGATTTATTTGGCAAGTATCTCAAAATTTCATCGATTTCGAGATACGTGCCATTTTAATATTTTTAAATAAAATTACTAATAAAATAGAGTGTATAAATTCTTGATTATTCATTTAATTCTGGAAATTTTAACAATTTTTATCAATTGCTTGCTTTTCTTCTCTTAGTGCCAGCTCCTGCATCTATGTTCATATCATCTGGTTTTTATGCATTTTTATAAAGTCTCTTGCTCACATCATGAATTGTCTGCGACTTTCTTTCTTTGTGAATCTTTGCATGCTCTTTCATAAGAAATATACCAATTTCAGGTTCCCTACTAAGTTATGAATCAAAGCTTACTAGAGAGGTAAGGTAGCTTCTTAAGCTCAGCGAGCCAGGTCTCACTTATTAGTATGCCTTGCTTCTTTTAATCTTTAGGAGAAATTGAATAGCGTTTCTTCTGAGCTTCTTCAATGATCTCTCTCTTAAAGTACCAAGAAAACCAAAAAGGAAACTTCTTTCTGGAAGCTTGTTAGAGAGTTGTTTCTTTGTAGGAAGATAAACTACCAACTCTTCATCTTTCATTGCATCATCGAAGAGATTTTTGACAGAAATCTTTTGGTAGTTTGGAATCTCTATCAACTTAATCTCAATATTTTTAAAAGCTTTCTTCTCATCACATATTATAGCTTTTAAGAATGATATTTTGGTACCCATGTTAAGTGAGGTATCGATAGAGATCTTATTTGCTTATAAATCTTGAGATCATTTCTTAAGCTTCAACTCTCTTCATTGCAGTATTTATAGATTCCATCCTTGCTCTTCTCTTGTTATTGAATTTCAAATTTTAATATATATAGTTCTGGATCCTACTGTTAAAAATCTTAGTATTAAATATGGCATCTTATAGGAGGTCAACCTGGTAAGGATACGTGGAGAAAGCGGCAGAAGCTGGAACAAACTTCAGAGATGGAGCTCGATTTCTATCAATTTAGTTCCATTAAATTAGTACTAAATTTGTTTAAATTTAATTAGTACTGGTACTAATTCCGTTTAATATTAATTGGTACAAATTTAATAGTACCAAAACTTAATTAGTACCTAGTTTTAAACTAATGAGGTTTTAATGGAAAAGTTCCAAAATGGTTCCAAACCTAATTGGTACCAGTACCAACCTGAATTTATTCTCAGTTGGTACCAAAATTAAAAATATTAACCATGAATTTAGAAAATTTATTATAATAACCTATGTATAAATATGAACTCTTGCACCTCTAAATCAATCATTATTGGTGCTTTTTCAACTCCTTTTTAGAGTAACAATAAATAAAGAGGTTATAAAAGCTTTATAATAGAAATTAAATTTGAATTTAAACATGGCGGCTAACTTAAATTGAAAAGAAGTTTCTCTTTGCAATGGATAATCATAGTTGAACTTTGGCACCACTAAAAAGCCTGAAATTATATATGTTGAGAGGGAGGTTGAGCTAAAAGCCCTTGAGTTTAAAGCAGAGGTCTTCAAAGTTGAAGTTTAAATAAGAAAGGTAGAGCAGAGATGGGAGTTTAAACATAAAATGAATTGGTTGAGGAAGAATAGGAACAGCAACCAATAGAAAAAATAAAATCTTTCGAATGCAAGGAGTGTTTAAATTTCTTCTCAACCGAATCTAGTTTAAAGAGGCATGTCAAAGAGATATACTCTGGCATATCAAAGGTATATTTTAAGCATGATAGAGTCTATGCCAGGTATTAGTGCACGACTTGCATGAAGTCTTACACTCTTTCAGCTAAAGTTAAAAGACACATGCAAAAACATCATTTAAGCGAGTTTTTAATGCAAGATAAAGAAACATAAAAACTTATACCAGCCAAGAGAAAGTCCAATACTATAGTGTCCTAAAGAGATCAGGAAGAGAGGCTAAAGAAGGAGAAACGATTTGAGTCAATGAACCAACCAGCTAATGAATTATATATAGAATGCTTGTTAGAGAGAGCTATGTATATACCTGCATTAAATGCAGTAGATCTCAGTTTTTGCATTGACAACTATTTACATATTTATGTAAGGCAAAACTCATAAATGTTAATGAGTATGCTTTAAAGGTATATCCTTTCAAATATCTTATTAGGAACGAGCAGTATCAAAATGATTTTGCCAATGAATACATAATTCTAAGAGAGGCTCATAAAAGGTTATGCAAGAACTTGCTTAAACTCGATGGAGTTATTCTTGGACATGGTTTTATTGCACTACGACTTAAGAAGTTTGAAATGATTCTAAGAGATTATCTCTACCATAATAGATACCCAGATGACTTGAATGAGATACTCACGGAAATGAATGATCTGGGGTATGTAAATAGAGGTTTGAAGCCAGAAAATGTAATGCTAAATCTCTGTCCATTAGAAATAGTATTTATTGATTTCAATAGAGCAATAAGGTAGAAATACTGATTTTTGCTAAAGTACTCGGCACACCTGGGTACTTCCCAATTAGAGAGAAGTGGACTGATGCCTCTGTTTAGTGGGATGTTTGGGCGGTAGCAGCAATTATCTTAGATTGCGATATGGAAAGTATGTCTTACTTCGGAACAAAGCAAGAAAAGTAATCAATCAGTTTGGCTTCTAAACATATATAACAGGAAGGTGTCTGCAAAGAAATAAAAAGTATAGTAGAGATGATAATCATGAGAGCTCCCTCCTATCCTAGATAATCCTTAGATGACTTACTTGAACCACTAGAGAGAGTAAGATTCAAGAGATACAACAAAGACAAGCAGATTAAATTTGTTTGATTTAAGTGCACTAATACTAATTAAATATTCATTAAATTCACATAAAACTTGCGTTTTCTCTACTAACCCTAATAAGACCCCAACAATACCCTACAAACCAAAGCACTTATAAACCTCACTAAAGGGTTTTGGGGTTTTGAATGGGTTTTCTTACCTGTAAAGTCCCATTGGATGTTTCCTGCCCTGCTTTCAAATTTGTATTATTTAACAATAAAAATTATCGAAACATACAAATGCCATTTACTTTTACATTAAACAGCATTTTTTAATATAGAATTTTCAAGGTTTATTTTTATAAATTATGGTATATATTTATTATCAAATGTTAAACTATCTATTTTTTAATAGAAATTGATGTAATTATCATGATAACTTATAATCTATATTAAAGTAGAAATAATATTGGATGCTAGATTGTAATCAATTAGATCATATTTGATGATATTGATTTTGGGGAATAAAAAATTTTTAGATTTGCATGCATGATGCAGCAAAATAACTCCGAAGGGCGCATGAAAATAGTATTTTGAAGTAGGAAGAAAAACTCCTCCTCTACTTATATCTCATCAAAATTATTAAAACTAAAAATATTAACTAATATGCTAGTATTGTTATTTCTTATGAGGAATTTATTATTATTATTATTTAATGCTGTATGGAAATTAATACTGGGGCTTAAGCCAGCCAGATAAATAAACCAGAGAGATTCAAGCTTTGAATTTTGGGCATTAACTCAATCTATCCAAGGGCCATTATGAGGAATTAAGTAATTTAATTATTGAGATATTCTATAATATGTTTAATTGTAATGACATTCAGAATTATAGTATTATATAATATCTTGATTTAGAAAAAAGTATGTAAAATTAGAATTCATAATGTATTAGTGTCATTTAACATTTTAATTGAATAAATGATTATCTTGATTACTACATTGTAGGAATATATTTGAATTTGGAAAATTGTATTAAATTTATTCTATAAATTATCAAATAACTGGCAGTTAACTTTTTGGAAGTATACAAAATAATGTGGCATTTTTCGATTAAAAATTTAAAATCAGATAGACTTTACTATTGGCGATCTCCTCTAATGTTTTGAAGAAACGAGAAAGGTTTAAGTTTTTTTTTGGCAAAAATTAACTAATAAATAAAATTCCACATTACCTAATAAATTTCCAGAATATTAATTTTCAATATTTTGATAGTTTAAAAAAAATAAATTTAATATAATATTTAAAATTCAAATGTATTCCTACAACAGTATAACTTAAATTGAGCTTTAGTTGTAATTATGATTTATGGACAAATAGAACAAATTTAATATTTTACACTTAAATATCTATTATTTTAATATTAAGTCAAAATGTTTTAAAAATCTTACAATTTGGAAATAACAGAATAAAATCTAATATTGTAGGAATACATTCGATTTGGGAAAATGAATTTAAATTAAATTAATTAAATATTAAAATCATGGAGATTATCAAATCCAAAGTGACTTAAAATTCAAAAATAAATGGATTCTACGGTAGATCCCGCAATTTTAGCTGAACTTTATTATTGGCAATATTCCTGAATCATCCCAGGAAGCGAGATATTTTGATTTTGAGCTAACTCCCAAAAATAGTATAATGGGTTTTTCTCGCTTGGGCGATGAGATAAAATCATTATAGCAATAACAACCACCGTCTCATTTTTAATGCGCTATCCAGAGAGTATAATATTGTCATGGTTTGCAGACATTTTCCAAAAACATAACTGAAGGTAATTAATAATTAATTAATTTTAATTTTAATTCATTTTCCAAAATCGAATGTATTCCTACATTATTTATATTTTCAATACTAATAAATTATTAGTTAAATTAGAAAGTTAATTGCTAGGTGGTACCAACCACTTGGGACTTTCTGATAGAGCTTTCTACTACACTAAGGCCTACCGAGGGCAGGTAGGTGGTTGCTGTGCGCAACGCATTAGGGGCCAGTCGGCGGGGTTCAATCTGTCAGATCCTAGACTCTTCGAGTCGTCTGTACGCTAAGGATTTCCCTGCATAGATGAGTTTCCTGGCTTGAGTTCAGTATCCTAGGTAATAGGGAGCAGGATGAAGGTACGCTCTGCCTTCGAAAGTGAGAAGACGGAACCATCGAAGCCAAGTTATAAGGATTTTTCTCCCACACCGTGTTAGGGTACTGAAGCTACCACAGCGAAGAACAGGGATTACGTTTCCCAGCAGCGGTGGGACCGGTAAGCGTTTTTCTCCACCTTCTATCATCGAATCAGATCTCATAAGCTCTGTCGTGGTGACATCTTAATTCTGGGAGAAAACTAGGTGATAGCGAGATTGGTTTTTTCGGAGTTTTCTACTTTAAGACTGCCACGTCACGGAAGTTTGCCACGTCAACTCACTCAGATACGTCTACGTCACGACTAAAATGATGGTTTGATTTTAGTATTAAACAGTGATATGTTTAATTTATTTGATTTTAAATCATTCATCATCAATACTAATAAATTTATAAAGAAAAATGATATCACTAATAGATCAATTATTTGGTGAAGATCAGAGATCATATTAACTACTCTAAGAAAAAAGAATCATTAAATGAGTATGAAAAGAAATTGGAACTACATCTTTGTCTCTATCTTATTATAAGCAGAGTTCACAAACAAATTTGATATAGTAGAAAAAATTTACCTTATTATGAGGTAACTGACAACGTACTATAGCAAAGCTTAATGGAAGATGAGGACTAAAACTTTATTGAGGATGTATAATCGAGTACAAACATGGCATTAATATGCAAGATAATGATTAGAAATTAAAAAAAAAATAAGTTTAATAAAAATACTTGTGGATTAAAGTTTTCATTTAATTGAAGGAACTTTTAAAATATTTTGACTTTATATTAAATATTAAGCGAATTCATTCAAAATGGGGAAAATTGAATTTTAAAATTTAAACAGCCATGATTTATAATTACTCTGAGATATATTTAAAGCTTAGTGATTTAGAAATTAATCTGATCAAACTTAACTGCCTCTGATTTAAAAGCTCCATCGCAGTTTGTTAAATCCCCACTTAATTTCCATCTTTAATATCTAAGTTGATCCCATAGTATACTCTGCTTAGCCAATTGGTTTAAGCTTCCATAAACTTCACAAGGCTGCCACAAACTTCCATCATCCTATTAGGTCCCATAATAGTATGACAATCTTTTGCAATTCCAACTATCTACTTCTTCCATGCTCTCCACACTTTTTTGAGAAAAACGTGAGACTTTGTGAGACTTTTTTCTCACAATGTGAGACAATGTGAGACCATATGATGTGAGACTTTTTGTGATTTTTGAGACATTTTAGAACACAAGTGAGACCGCTTTGGGAAAAGTATGACTTTTAGGGAGCATGTGAGATTATACCATTATTTATTTTTCTCATCGCTTTGACTTTAATTTCCCTTATTTATCTCAATTCTAGATATGATTGTCATGCTTAATCTCTTGATTGCTATTATTTCAGAACACATTACAGTTGTTTAGGGATTTTTAAGTTGATGCTATTAGATTGAACACATGAACACTGTCGAAGATACTAAGTATGATTCTCGAGATATCTTCAGGATATCTTCCTTTGCCAAAATCTAAAATTTTCAAAAATGGGTTAAAGTAGCTGCAAGAGGAATAGTAACAACAATAGCTGTAGTAATAGCAATAGCAGCAATAAAATCATCATAAACCATAGTGTGCTTGAAATCTAGTGAATTTCAACAATTTATGAATCTGAAATTCTTGCTTAATTTAACTAACATCCTCATCTTCATCTTCATGATTTACTCTTCAAATTTATGAATCAAATTTAGGGTTTTTAAAAGAAAAACATTAGCACACTGTGGTTTATGATGATTTTATTGCTGCTATTGCTATTACTACAGCTATTGTTGTTACTATTCCTCTTGCTGCTACTTTAACCCATTTTTGAAAATTTTAGATTTTGGCAAAGGAAGATATCCTGAAGATATCTCGAGAATCATACTTAGTATCTTCGACAGTGTTCATGTGTTCAATCTAATAGCATCAACTTAAAAATCCCTAAACCACTGTAATGTGTTCTGAAATAATAGCAATCAAGAGATTAAGCATGACAATCATATCTAAAATTGAGACAAATCAGGGAAATTAGAGTCACAGAGAGATGATGAAAAACAAAAAAATGGCAAATTCTCAATTGCTCCCTTAAAGTCACACTTTGCCCAAAGCGGTCCCACTTGTGTTCTAAAATGTCGCACAAAGTCACAATTAGTCTCACATTGTGGGAGACAGTCTCATAAAGTCTCACATTGTCTCACATTTTTCCCAAAAAAGTGTGGAGAGCATGGAAGAAGTAGATAGTTGGAATTGCAAAAGATGGTCATACTATTTTGGAACCTTATAAGGATGATGGAAGTTTGTGGAAGCCTTGTGAAGTTTATGGAAGCTTAAACCGATTGGCTAAGCAGAGAATACTATGGGATCAACTTAGATATCAAAGATGGAAATTTAGAGAGGATTTAACAAACTGCGATGGAGCTTTTAAATCAGAGGCAGTTAAGTTTGATCAGATTAAGTTCTAAATCACTAAGCTTTAAATATATCTCAGAGTAATTAAAAATCATGGCTGTTTAAATTTTAAAATTCAATTTTCCCCATTTTGAATGAATTCGCAAATATTAGATATTTTAAGATATGTAAAACATAGATAAGCTTGATTTTATCAAAATTAATTTTTGCAATTAAAGTTAAATTTTAAAGGTGTACTTATGTGATCTATATAATCATTAATTTAATTATATATTAACTGCCATTTGTTCCGATCGACAACCCCCACCCCACCCCCACCCATCCCCACCCTATACATGGACCCATCCCCCACCACACCCCCCACCCCCATAAAATACCCCATTTCATATGAAAAAAAGTTATCCCCAGAGTCTCAATCGACTTCCTTCTTGACTTCTCGAACACATGATAATTCTATAATATATAAAAATGTCTAAATTTTTTAAAAATATCATTTTTATGCTATTTACTATTATTTTTTATAATTTTTATTTTTTTTTTATAAATTAGTTTACATTAGGCATATGTTTTTTTAGAGACACTTTTCATTTTAAATGATTTGTATAGATTTTTATATTATATACTCTTAAATATAATAATAAAAAATTTTATGTACTATATTAAAATATAAAAATTTTAATTTAAATTTTTTTATTCAAAATATATACAAAAAATAGTCTTAACAATTTTTCATTTTTTATTTTTTATTAATATTAAACTTTTTACCGATTTATAATAAAAAAAAAAAAATGAAAAATTGTTAAGACTATTTTTTGTATATATTTTGAATAAAAAAATTTAAATTAAAATTTTTATATTATAATATAGTACATAAAATTTTTTATTATTATATTTAAGAGTATATAATATAAAAATCTATACAAATCATTTAAAATGAAAAGTGTCTCTAAAAAAACATATGCCTAATGTAAACTAATTTATAAAAAAAAAATAAAAATTATAAAAAATAATAGTAAATAGCATAAAAATGATATTTTTAAAAAATTTAGACATTTTTATATATTATAGAATTATCATGTGTTCGAGAAGTCAAGAAGGAAGTCGATTGAGACTCTGGGGATAACTTTTTTTCATATGAAATGGGGTATTTTATGGGGGTGGGGTGTGGGTGTGGTGTGGGGGTGTGGTGGGGATGGGGTCCATGTATAGGGTGGGGATGGGTGGGGGGTGGGGTGGGGGTTGTCGGTCGGAACAGCCATTTATTAAATATTATTCATGATTATAAGAATACTTTTGATTTGGGAAAATGAATTAAAATTGAATTATTATTTACCTTCAAATATGTTTTGGAAAATGTCTCCAAACCCTAACAATTTTATACTATCTTGATAGAGCATTAAAAATGAGATGGTGGTTGTATTGCTATAATGAATTTATCTCATTGTCAAGCGAGATAAATATACTTTACTGTTTTAAGAAGTTAGAACTTAATCATAATATCATTTCTAGGTTTATTCAAGTATATTGCAGAAAGTTAATCTAGTTAAATATGCATGATCTACCGTAAAATTAAATTAGATTTGTGTTTTTAGTCACTCTGAATTTGATAACAGCCATTATTTTAATATTAAATTCATTTTATTTTAATTCATTTTCTATATCAAATATATACCACCTATAGTAATTTTACATACTTTTTCCAATTAATTTTTTAAGTAATAATAATTGACAAATATGTTCAAATTTTACTTATTTTTAATAATGGATAAAATTACGGTATAATATTTTCCATTTTTTTGTTTAATGGATAATAAATATTTTATGTTAATAATAATAACTATATAAATTTGTTGTTTTTATTTTTTAAAATATTTGAGTTCATAATGGTCGGATACTGTGAATTTCGAATCTTGAGCTAACTAATCGACCTCGCTTTATGATTAGTTTTTGTCTCCCTCTTCATCATCTAGTAGCACTGATTCATCAGATTTCATAGTCGCTTCCTCTATGATGTCCAAAAATTGTTCATTTTAATTTGAAGATTTTTCTTCCTCCACCTCCCAATAATTCTTTCGTGCACCCTCAAGCTCCTCCAGAGTAACCGTGTCTTCAATTAACTTTGATCCGAACTGCTTTAACTCATCCGCCGATACCTTTTCCATAAGCAGTATAATTTATTAAACAAAGAATATATAATTAAATATAAATATTCATCACCAAAATTAATATCTTCATTTTATAAATCAAACTTGAATTATTAAGTTCAATGCAATATTTCTGATATATTTTTAATTTAAATGTTTTATTTTCCAGTAAATCTTATTTTATTTAATTTTTTATAGATAGGCATTTGTCACAAAGTCCTTTGATAAGGCTTTTGTGAATGAGGTGTATTGCTTTCACATTGATTTAGAATACTTGTGATGGACAGATCGTTATAATTTATTAGTGAAATTAATTTTGATATTTATTTATTTATTTATATTTTTTCTTGGGTTTATTGACAGTCTGATCTATGCTCTCTTAAACTTTAGAATCCAGATTAACCTATGCGACTTCACTGACGCCTTATCGAGGTTTTTGAGGAATTCTTTGCTCCGTTTTAGGTATTTTCGTCTGTTCCAATGCTGCCTTTACCAAATCTCTCCGAGTCTATCTGGTCTTCGCACTGGGGCCTTTTTTGTGCTCTATCTCCCTCAAAATTAATAATATTTATTTAAATTTGTTCTATAAAATAAACCATATAAAAAATTAAAATGTGATTTATTTATTCAAACTGATGCCCTCTCTTAATATATCATAAACAAATTAGAAATGAGCCCAACTTTATCAGTATTAATCCATTTAATTAGTAATAAATTTGTTGTTTTTTAATAATTATTGGTATTAAATCCATTTTATTTAAATTTTTACCAATTTGATAGTAAAATATCTTAATTATTATATAGTTTTATAATAATGAAATTTTAAATAAAAGTTCCAAAATGGTTCAAAATATATATGTTACCTGATTTAACCTGAATTTTTTTATTAGTAGATACTATAACTAAAATATTAGGTAAAAAAATTGTAAAAATGTATTTATATAAAAATTATAAATGTGATTTCTAACACATGAAAATAATCATTATTGGAGCCTTGCCAACTTAAGAATAGTAACTAGTGAAGTTAAAAGAGTTTTGTTATAAAAATATAATTTTAATAATAATAAAGGGGTCTACCTTAAATAAACAAACAGTTTTTCTTGGCATTTAAAACCCCAAAACCCCTTAAAGAGGCTATAAGTGTTTTAATTTGTAGGGAAGTTTATTAGGGTTAGGGTTATTGATAGGTTTTAATGTGAAATATAAAGCAAATATATTAATTTAATCACTCAAAATGCTATTTTAGATCATAAGGGAGTGGTGTGAAGTTAATTTGCTTAACCATAACTCTATCTGCTCTATTGATATGTCTGATCTTGAGTTAAGTTATATTATTTTTATTTGGCCATATATTATTGATTGAGAGACTCTAATTGATCTATATATTGCTTTTTTCAACGCTAAGCATCTTTCTCACACCTTGTAATTACAAGGGTAAATCGCAATTTATTATTATTGCCCGCTAAATTCCACATATTATACTATAAGTTTCCATCTCTCCATTATATTTTATGGGAAATAGCCTAGATATTAAATAAAACTTCCTAGCCTTGATACTTCCACACTTAATGCTATGTTGAAGTCAATCATTTATGAAAAATAACAAGAAATCGATAAATCAAATTGAAAATCAAATATAATTAATAAGTATTCTAAAACAAATATACAAAATTCATATCCAGTTTCAGTTACCTTTTCTTATCACTCTCCTTGATATTAAGCTCCAAATAGTCATTCTTATTAAAGTTTATGCAATTCTTTCTGATGTCTTCTGAACTCTCTGTCGTTTGCCTTCGTGACTTCTGCTGACTAGTATTTCTAAAATATAAAAAAGTTTAGATATTTTTTTATAACTTACGAATTTTGTTGAGTAACCAGCTCTGCCATTATTTTTATTCATTTTTACTTAATAATTAATTCTATATCTTTCAAGCTATTTATCTTAATTATCAATCTTTTAAGAGAGTAGTTCATCATTATATTTTCTGGCTTCAAATCTCTGTGAACAAACCCTAACTTATGAAGCTCTTTAATACCTTATACGGTCTGAGTTGGTATTTATCCAAGTTACTTATGATTCCTTTGATTTGTAATGAGATCTCTTAGGGTCATTTCATAGAGTGGAAGTCTGAAAGCAACATGATCCTTGGCAAGGAGAACAGCATCTAGCTTGATTAAGTAACTACACTCTTTAAACTTTGCTTGAGTGAGTACTTGATACTCATTTGTAAACTCCATCTAATATTTATCATCACTTAAGAGATAGTTGAAGGGATACACCTTGTATGCGTATTGATGATCATTGATAACTTTCTTATCAAAGGAGTCTTCTAGAATAAAATAACTTTAAAGAGAAGTATCTAGGTCAATTTAAACAAGAACCGGTATTTTCTTGTATTGAATTTTGATCATAATTTTTGTTAATTATAATTATCCATGTCAAACACACCTTTAATAGCATGATTTACTTATATTTCAAACAGTACTTAGAGTTGATGTTAAATAAATTATTCATACATTTGCTCAAACTTCAACCTTTTAAAAGGTTGAAGCTTGAGCATTAATTAATTTTTATATTAATATAGATTAGAAGACATTAATAATTATTATAGTTAAGTTTTAAGTATATTGATATTATTCCCTTATATAGTTTTAAGTTCCATATGGAACTATATATAAATTCAAATGGATTGTTAGAGTGCTTTTTAATGATTTTTTAATCAAAATTAATGAACATAAAGTAGTTAAACTGTCTTAATAGAACATTATTCTTAATCAATTTAGATTTATTAAAATTCCATTTAGAATTAAGGATTATTCATAAATTTCAATTTATTATTTTAAAATTATTGTCAAGCTTCAACGATTTCAAAAGTTGAAGCTTTATTATAAGTAACTTGATCATTATTGATCTTTAAATTAAAATTTAATATTTATTTATTAATATTTAAATATATTTAAAAAATGGAAAGTTAAAGATTTTTTTCCCTTTCTTATGCTTAGCCTTCAACTAGAATTGTGTCTAACATGGCTTTTTATAATTATAGAAGTCAGTTGGTTCCGTGCTTTACTTAAGTATCTATCACTAGCTTATTTAAGACACTGCCCACTTAAAATATTCCTTAGCTTTTCTTTTGTTTAGAAATTTCAGCTCAACCTTTTGCTTTTCAATATTTTATTTAATTCTTGTGAAATTTTAAAAATGCTTCTTCAAGTCTCTTGTATGAGATTATTGCTTATGGCACTAAAAGCAATCATACTTTCCTTCGATTTAATCTTGCTTTAAGTATAAAGTGGGCTTGTCTTCTCTATGCTCCTTCAAATGTCTATACAATTTTAATCAATGAGCGAATTCTTCTACCATTGTCAAAAATTCACTTCAAATTTTTCAGTATGAATAAGATTTTCATTATTGCTTTCTCTTCCTGTCTATTTCATACTTATTTTCCATTTTCCTATTATTAATTTCTTTTTTAGTAACAGAAACCTCAAAGCGTTAGCATTGGTAGTTTTTATGAGAGTTCATCTATCAGGCATGAAAATGTTTATTGCTACGGATGGTATATATTTCATTTAATTTAAAGGAACTTCTATTATTTTTCTTAAAATGATAGCGCTCATATTTAAATTCTTATTTAAAATGATAAAATGCTTCTTTAACTCAGAAATAATATAAGAGGTTTGCATGACCAAATATTGAAGGGAAGTTATTAGAATATTAGAGAAGAAAAATGAGTTCAAAGAGACAATCTAGCTCTAAAAATGGGTGAGAGGTAAAAAATTCTTACTACCAATTATAAGATAATTATTGTACGTACTAGTTTAGGATGGGCACCTAATTAAGTAAAAGAGTAATTTTTTTGTGATAAGTAAGTTGCTAATATAAATTCAATTTAAAAATATATATAGTACTTTATTTATTGAAATTAAAGTTTAAAGTTTAAAGATGAAAAACATCATCGTTCTTTTGTGTGTGATGACAGTGGATCAGACAATTGTTAAAACAAACAAATTCTCTGACTTTTGAAATTGAATCTCTAACTGCAATTCTGGAACCTGTAATTTACACATTAACAACAGCTTTAATGACAGAGATACCTGTTTGGTTGCTTGCACTGAGGCCTCAGCTTACATTACCAAGATGTTCAGTTCAACTTAATACACTGAATCTAAATCCAACTCAGCTGAGTTTTTTGTAAAAGCTAGGAGACTTCAACATTAAATTCAACGCACAAATGAATCAATGCAGACTCGTCGAGTTAATGCAAGTTTTCCATAAGAGAGGTTCAGTAGAATTGCAAAGTTCTACAGTTTTATGGATAACTGAAATCGCACAATTTGTGAGCAAACGCTGAAGCAGTAGCAGAATTCTTATGCTATCTTGACGAATTCTCTATAGAAGTGCTTCTCTAGCTACAGAGATTTCCACTAACAAAATAACAGATTTCGACTATATTGATGAAAAATGCTATTATCAGTGTTAAAAAGGAAAGCTACCCAGAGTATCTAATAACCTATCAATAGCTACTGTATTTTTTGCTAACCTGCAAGCGAAGCTGTCATGTACAAGAAAAGCTCTTTATGGAAACTGTTCGATAGCATTAAATCAACCTACAGCAACAATGTCTTGACTTCAGATGAAAAGAAATTAATATACTGAGCAGTATTATTCATGAACTTTAGTGAATTAGCCAACTTCACATCTTTATCAGCTACTGTTAAGACGAAGACTAACTGATAGTAAAGATCACCCATTCATTAAACAATAGTATAATGCTCTTTCTGTATGCATTATTTAAAGTAAATATTAAGCTTGCATAAAAATATTAAATAAATCACTTCTACTGCCTTATTCTTTATGTTTAAAAATAATATACAGTAATTTTGTAAGTTATATAAATATTTATAGATTTATTTTTCATTGCTCCTAAATTTTATATTCTTTTACGTACTTCTTTAGGAGGTATTTCGTCATTTTATGATTAATTTAAGGTGCTCAAAAATTAAGTTTTAAAATTAATTAAAGTACTTAATTAAATACTATTATTTTAGTAACTTCTCCTATCTAGTACGTACCAATTTGAATTTGAAAATGTGAAACTATTATAGTAGAAATTAATAACAATCTTTTCAAGTTTGAATCCAGTTCTAGAAACCTTCTCCATACCCTTAGTAGAGGTTGACCTCTTATATGATCCCTAATTTTTATTTTAAGTTTTACAGATGCATATAAATGAAATCAACAAATTTACATTTCTTAAATCTGTAAATAAGATGGAGTCTATGAATGATTCAATAAAAAGAATTCAATCTCAAAATTTAATAGGAAAATTATGAAATAAAGAAGATCTTTACAAATACTTGGTATAGGAAGGTAAGTTTAAATGTATAATCAGTTTTATTGTTAATGTAAACTCTTTTGTCCAACTTAGGAGGGAATTTATATCTGATTTTTAAAAGGCTTACATGATAAAGAAAAAAATCATTTAAGTCTAATGAATTAGGATGATAGAGATACTCAACTACCGTGAAATCTAATTGAAAAATTTATATAATAATGCAATAAATGATCCAGATGTTGCTCTCTACCTTACATCAAAGCTGCAACTCTCTAATAAGTTGCCAGAGAGAAACTTCTTCTTCGGTGTTCTTGCAACTCTGAAACCTTAGTACTTAAATGAAGTTATTTAAGAAGCTCACAAGAAACGCTTCAGCATCTCTCCTGAAGAAAAAGAGAATTAAAGTAAGTGACACCTGGCTCTAGGAACTGCAGAAGCATCCATTCATCTCAAGTAAGCTTACCCTTCTAACTTTATAGAAAAACCTGGAACTGCTATATACTTGATGAAAGAGCGCAGCAAGTTAAACAGAGAGAGAAAGTCACAAGTAAAGCATGAATTGAGTAAGAGACTCTTCAAAGATTTCTAAAAGCCAGACGAGATGAACATAGATGCAGGAGCTGGCACTAAGAGAAGAAACATAAGCCCAAGTAAGCCTTAAGATGAGGAAAAGTAAGAGAAGCCAAATCACTTTTCGGCCTATTTTAATATGTGATATTATTCATTCGCTTAAATCTAAAATTTATTTATATACCTAAAACCTCTGTTCTCTTATGCATACCTAAGTTTTAACATCGCTGACTCTTTTAGCAGCACTCTAAAAACATTTATCTATCTTCAAGTCGAGCATCTAGTGTAGAGCAGAAATTTCTTGTAGTGACCTTTCAATAACCCCCAATATAATTCAACTCCATTAAAATGAGGATTGTAAGGAACATTTAATACACGTTTTATCTTTAATTTTTCATATTCCTTCCTTGAGTCTTTAGTTTTATGGACAGATAAGTTATCTACAAACAGAATAATCTCTTAGTCGGCGTACTTATCTCTGAGTTATTGCAAGAACTTTATATATTATTCGGTCTTTATTGAGCGAGGGTGAATAACATAAGTCTCGAGGCCACTATCTTCACTTATTCCACCAAGAATAGCATGAGTTTACACCTTAACCTTTTAGTCATAAACTTCTATATTACTATACCTCTTGTACCAAGACCTTGATATAAAGGTATTGAATGTAAATACAGCTTCATCAGCGTGTATGAACTTTATATTATGCTCTTAAGACCTCTGCATTTAATCGAATATATAATTTAAATTAGTCTTATAAAATGGAACATTAAAGTCAATCACTCTCTTAATGCGATTGACTGTCTTGTAAGATATTCCGTTCTTTTTATATATGTTAGCTATCGATTAAGCAGAGATATGAAGCTCAGGAAATTGGCGATGAAACATCACAGCTCTCTAGGCTAGAGAGAAATGAGCCCAGTA
Source organism: Oxytricha trifallax (assembly GCA_000711775.1). NCBI lineage: Eukaryota > Ciliophora > Spirotrichea > Sporadotrichida > Oxytrichidae > Oxytricha > Oxytricha trifallax. Next base: position 22,598 of record ARYC01004233.1, on the reverse strand, counting down.
TTTAAGAGTCTTATCATTAATAAGATAATCAATATGATGCTGCTAAAATTTTAAGGGTCTCTTAGGCTTAGAATTAAGATGCTATCTCTTTAAATTCAATGCTAATAGACAGTGAGACCTAACAGTAGCAGGAGATTTATGGAGCAGTCTTGCAATAGATGTGTAATTTAGAATAGGTCTGAGTTGATCACTATAATCATCGCATCCATAACGCAACTTAAACAATAAATCTATATACTCACTGTCATAAACTGACCCCAAACCTCGCATATACTAACTTAAATTACTAATATTTAAACTATAAGTCCTTTTAAAGTATGAATTAATTGAAGCTTCAATCATTCAAAAACTCAATCAAACTACTGGAGGGATTTGGGGGTTTTTAATGTTTCCACAAGTTTACAACAATAAGATAAGTTAATGATGATGAAAATTACGAAGAAGAGTAAAAATTTAAACAATTTATGATCATAAGTTAATGATATTTTCTCGAAATATTTATATTTCAAAATTACAATAAAATTTAATTCAATTTATTTGCCTAACTATTCAATCTTTTACATTTTCTTTTTAACTTCCAATCTATAATTATACTATACTATACCCAAAAATATGAATTAATAAAGCATTAGCATTTTTAATAAAAAGTTTTATTATTTAATTGAATATATAAAGGCAATTTATTATTCTATTTTAAAATTTTAATTTGTTATTAAAAATAAATGTTCTTTTATTTTATATAATTATAAATATTAACCTCATTCAAAACCCCAATAACCATTAAGATTTTTGCTTTCATAATTTGATTTGTAGTGGATGCAATGATCTTTTAATAATATGAATATTTTCTTTACATAAGCCCAAACTTACATATCATTAAATTACTAATTCAAGAAATCATTATTTCTAGATTATAATTTTTTTCTCCATTTTTATTCATTATATTAAATAATGTACTATAAATATATTAAATAATATCTTTGATATAAATAAACATAAAATTATAATTAAAATAACCAAGTAAATGTTTTAATTATAAATAATAAATAATGATAAAAATAATATAAATGATAGAAAGCATAGTCCACAAAATATCTTAGACGAATTCTAAATAATTTTTTATTAATAATAATACATTTTCAAGATTTTTGTAGAATTTATCAACATTTTTGTGGAATTTTAGATAGAATATACTATTTACCTTTATATATGAATAAACTTAGAGTATATAGTTTTAAAGCTAAGTAGTTGTGAAAATTTTCAAAGAAAAAAAATATTATTGTAGGAACACAATCAAATTGGGAAATTATAATTATATAAATTAAAATTAAAATTTAATCAAGTTAATTGAAGTAAAGTTGGTCAATTTAAACGAACTTGGCCTTATTCGATAGAGAATTAAAATTAGCTGAACTTTATTAGTGGCGGGACTATTTATATTATCCTGGAGCTTTCTTGAGTTTATAATTTATTCAACTTAGAGGTTTTATTTAAACTCATGTTATATCAATTCAGGAATGCGATAATATAGTACCGCAAATTATAAAGTCCAGGTAATTTTGAATTTTATGTCGAATAATCTCATGTTCGTTTAAATTGGACAAATATTAATTGACAGGATTATGAATAATAATTAATTTAATGAGAATAATTTTACCAATTTCGTATGAATTTCTACAGTAAAAAATTATAATAGATTTTAGGGAAGGGATGGGTAGTTATGAAGGGGGTATGTTTATGTCAAAACTTTAATGTTAAATGTTTAACATCTTCAGTGAGGTATCGATGGAGATTTTTTAATACTAAAAATTGATATTCTATCCTTATTCCTTCCTCTATTTGAGAATTTCATATATATTATAGACGTCTGGACCCTCTTGCTTAAAATCCTACTTTAACTATTGAAAACCCCAAAACCCTTTCAGTAGTTTGATTGAGTTTTTGATTTATAAAAGTATACTATTAGTGCATACTTTACTAGGGTTTTAATAGGGTTTATGTAAGGGTTTAATCTTTAAATATTAGTATTTTAAGTGAGTATAACAAGCGAGTGTTTTAAAAATTTCACACAAACATAAGCTTAGAGTCATGTGGCAGTTCTCTGAATTTTATCTTTCTAAGTTGCTGTTTGTTTGTTTCTATTGTAACTTAATTCTCTTAGATTGGCTTGATAATAGTTAAGTATGCAAGTTCTCTGAGACCTCCATTTATTTTATTTTTATCGAGAAATTGTTTGATTCTCTGCTTAGAATCTCTCACCTCTGCAGCTAAAGTAATCGTTTCTTCTCATGTCACTCTCTATTATTATAACTGCTAGAGCCCATATATCCCATTAAGTGTGTCTCCATCTCTCCAATATTCTCTCTCTGGGAAATATCCAGGAGTGGCGTATCCATTTCATTATGCAGAGGCTTGCACTCTTTGAGCTCTGTTGAAGTCAATAATATAAACTCTAAGAGGCTGAAAGTTCATCATGATGTTTTCTGGCTTTAAGTCTCTATGAACATAACCTAGCTTTTAAAGATCTTCAATCCCCTCAACTATCTGCTATACTATCTAGCCAATTTATCTCTGACATCTATTGTCAGATAAGAATTTAGCTAAAAAAGATCAATTTAGGTGAATACATTTGATTAATCAACTTTACACATTCCTTTAAATTTATATTGATTTATATATATTTTTAGGTACTCTACCGCATTTTAGCTGTTTTGCGGTAGAGTACCTTAATTATATTAATTATGAAAATATTTAAATTTAAATGCTATGAATAAATATGAAATGCAGTTTTACAAAAATGTAATAAATTATAAATATTTTTTAAAAAAAGAGAATAAACTGATAATGCTGCTATATTTACCAACTTTCCCTCAAGAGTTAAGTTTAAAATACAGAATATTATTAATTCTCTTTTTTTAAAAAATATTTATAATTTATTACATATTTGCAAAACTGCATTTCATATTTATTTATATCATTTAAATTTAAATATTTTCATAATTAATATAATTAAGGTACTCTACCGCAAAACAGCTAAAATGCGGTAGAGTACCTAAAAATATATATAAATCAATATAAATTTAGAGGAATGTGTAAAGTTGATTAATCAAATGTATTCACCTAAATTGATCTATTTTAGCTAATTCTCTGTAAGTCATTTCTAAAAAAGAAACCCTAAAGGCTACATGATCCTTACCAAGTAAAATAGCATCAAGCTAGATGATATGCCTGCACTCATTCAACTTTGCCTTTTAAAGAGCATAATACTCATTAGCGAATACCATTTGGAACTTGCCAGCAGCAAGGAAGTAATTGAATGGATATATCTTGTAAGTATATTAGTCATCAGTAATAACTATCTTCTCTATTTTATCTTCAAGAGTGAGGCAGCTTTCTATGCAAGAATCTAAGTCAATAATTTTTAATATGGGAATCTTCATTGCCTCTATTTTAACCATGATTTAATTGATCTCTGAGACTGGAAAGTTCTTGACTGCTTTCTTCATTTTTACTTACTTCTACACTTCAAATCCACTGGGTTTCTTGATCTTCTCTTTTAGAGGAATCTATTCCCTGTGGGTTCATGAATAAAGACAAAACTTTAATTGTGCTTTTTCTTTAAGTGCACTTTGAGGTCTCTAGTATGAGAATATGGCTTCTCACAGAACTCACAGACATACTTCCCATCTTTCTTTTAATGCTTGAGATATAACCTTGGCATATCGTTGTGTATATCTCTCAAGTGTCTCTTATAAGTTGACTTGTAAGGGAAAACTTTATTGCATTCTTTGCATTAATAGTCAACTTTGGCTGGTATTTATTAATGCTCTATGGCGGGTTGCTTAACCTCCTCCTCAATTTTCACAGCTTCTATGATGACCTCCTACTTAACTTATATTTAAATCTCAAAGCTTGACTAGTCAAAGTTGTCATAAGTAGGCTCCCACTGAGTGCAAGCGTCTCTGGTCTCTGCTTTTCTTGGTTGCTGGAATGATAATTTTTATTGATTTTATCCAAGTAATGGCGCTCTTCTCGAAAGGTTAGCGCTCATTTTAGTTTGCAGATATATTTTATTATAATAATGATAAAATCTACCGAGATAAACTATTATAGTAGAGTATAAGACACTCTGGTAGATTCTTTGCTGAGAGGAAAGAAAATTAATTAATCATAAAAGACTGTAAGTTGACATATTTTATGAGAATTTTATACATTTTAGTAAATTAAAATACTCCTAATGAAGTTTTGTTTCTCTAGGAGGTCCTCCAAATCAAGTTTGAACTTAATTTGGAGGTAAAATTATTAAGCATTTTTAAATTTAATCTGCTCCTAATTAAGTTTTAACATTAAAATTTAACTCCTAATAAAGTTCGAACTTAATTTGGAGGACCTCCTAAAATAATAAAACATTAATAGGAGCAATTTAATGGAGATAGATTGATAAAAATGGAAATCAATCTGTGAAACTAGGAGCAAGTTCTTCAAGGCTTCTCCTCATATCTTATCAAGGTTGAACTCCAGTAGGTCCTCCCTATTTAGTAATAAGATTTTATTAAACTCAGAATGGATATCCATAATTGTAGATTTCATTAACATTTCTAGAAAGAGGAAGCAAGATGGAGTCTATGAATGATGCAATGAAGAGAATTTAATCTCAAGATCTAATAGGAAAATTTCGAAGTAAAGAGGACTTCTATAAATACTTGGTTTAGCAAGGTAAACTTTTAACTAGTACTAATAAAATTAGGAAGGAACTTATATCTGATTTTTATAAGCATTACATGATAAAGAGAAAAAGCATTAATTACTATTGAAATAAAGATGATTTATATATACCAAATTACCCTGAGATTTTACTGACAAACCACTATGATGATGCCATGAGTGATCAAGATGTTGCTCTCTACCTTACATCAAAGCTGCAACTCTCTAATAAGTTGCCAGAGAGAAACTTCTTCTTCGGTGTTCTTGCAACTCTGAAACCTGAGTACTTAAATGAAGTTATTTAAGAAGCTCATAAGAAACGCTACAGCATCTCTCCTGAAGAAAAAGAGATTAAAATAAGTGACACCTGGCTCTAGGAACTGCAGAAGCATCCATTCATCTCAAGTAAGCTTACCCTTCTAACTTTATAGAAAAACCTGGAACTGCTATATACTTGATGAAAGAGCGCAGCAAATTAAACAGAGAGAGAAAGTCTCAAGTAAAGCATGAATTGAGTAAGAGACTCTTCAAAGATTTCTAAAAGCCAGACGAGATGAACATAGATGCAGGAGCTGGCACTAAGAGAAGAAACATAAGCCCAAGTAAGCCTTAAGATGAGGAAAAGTAAGAGAAGCCAAATCACTTTTCGGCCTATTTTAATATGTGATATTATTCATTCGCTTAAATCTAAAATTTATTTATATACCTAAAACCTCTGTTCTCTTATGCATACCTAAGTTTTAACATCGCTGACTCTTTTAGCAGCACTCTAAAAACATTTATCTATCTTCAAGTCGAGCATCTAGTGTAGAGCAGAAATTTCTTGTAGTGACCTTTCAATAACCCCCAATATAATTCAACTCCATTAAAATGAGGATTGTAAGGAACATTTAATACACGTTTTATCTTTAATTTTTCATATTCCTTCCTTGAGTCTTTAGTTTTATGGACATATAAGTTATCTACAAACAGAATAATCTCTTAGTTGGCGTACTTACTCTGAGTTATTGCAAGAACTTTATATATTATTCGGTCTTAATTGAGCGAGGGTGGATAACATAAGTCTCGAGGCCATTATCTTCCCTTATTACACGAAGTATAGCATGAGTTTAAACCTTAATCTTTTAGTCATAAACTTCTATATTACTATACCTCTTGTACCAAGACCTTGATATAAAGGTATTGAATGTAAATACAGCTTCATCAGCGTGTATGAACTTTATATTATGCTCTTAAGACCTCTGCATTAAATCGAATATATAATTTAAATTATCCTTATAAAATGGAACATTAAAGTCAATCACTCTCTTAATGCGATTGACTGTCTTGTAAGATATTCCGTTCTTTTTATATATGTTCGCTATAGATTAAGCAGAGATATGAAGCTCAGGAAATTGGCGATGAAACATCACAGCTCTCTAGGCTAGAGAGAAATGAGCCCAGTATTTAAGAGTCTTATCATTAATAAGATAATCAATATGATGCTGCTAAAATTTTAAGGGTCTCTTAGGCTTAGAATTAAGATGCTATCTCTTTAAATTCAATGCTAATAGACAGTGAGACCTAACAGTAGCAGGAGATTTATGGAGCAGTCTTGCTATAGATGTGTAATTTAGAATAGGTTTGAGTTGATCACTATAATCATCACATCCATAACGCAACTTAAACAATAAATCTATATACTCACTGTCATAAACTGACCCCAAACCTCGCATATACTAACTTAAATTACTAATATTTAAACTATAAGTCCTTTTAAAGTATGAATTAATTGAAGCTTCAATCATTCAAAAACTCAATCAAACTACTGGAGGGATTTGGGGGTTTTTAATGTTTCCACAAGTTTACAACAATAAGATAAGTTAATGATGATGAAAATTACGAAGAAGAGTAAAAATTTAAACAATTTATGATCATAAGTTAATGATATTTTCTCGAAATATTTATATTTCAAAATTACAATAAAATTTAATTCAATTTATTTGCCTTTCTTTTCAATCATAAGGCAGTATATAACTCATAAATACTCCAATTTTATAAAAATATAACCGTGATATTCAAACAATTGTTTGATTAGAACTAATAAAAATATAATGTTAATTATAAACAATTTACAAGTTTTTTATCTTCCAAAATATAACTATACCCAAAAATGAATTAATAAAACATATAAATCCTGGATTTAGCTTTTTTATTCGATTAACTTTTTTCATCAATTAGGAGTCCTTTTCTTTAATAATAATACTTTTATTATGCTAAATATAAATATATTAAATAAAAATTTTCTAGATGTCTGTCCAAATAACAATCGGAAAATGCTTCAATTCCTATATTAATTATATTTGGAATGTATATTTTTACCCCTACTCCAGCATGAATTTTAAAATATTGTTATTTAAATGCATATTAATATATTTTTTGTTATCGTTGAAGATAATGGTCCAGGTAGTTCCAGATGTGCTATTATAATCTATACTAAAAAAATTTATATTTAAAAATATTTAAATTTATTTTTTTAAATATATTACTAATTTATAATTAAAATTAGCTGAAAAATAACAATTATTAATTTAATTAAATTTAGAAAATATCTATAAACATTATATATAACCATGATTGCTGAGAAAATATTTTGTCGTTTATATTAAGGCTTAATAGCGTAAAAATAAAATCTATAATTCTTAATACTTTTCTTTTAATTAAGTAGTAAAACTAGCTACATTAGTCATTCATTTATTTTACTCATTATTGATAAATTTAAAATAATGATTTCCAGTCATTACTTATATTTGTAGCTATTTGTTAACCCGAGACCCCTAAACCCTCCTACACATCCCGATCAATCGACTCCCCAATAAAATACACCATTCAAAACCCTTTAATGAATTTTATATGTGTTTTGATTGATGAGGGAAATGTTGGGGATTAGGGTTTATTTTAGTTTTGAAGCATCATTTTCACTCTAGTTATAAAAATATGAAAGTTTTATATGATTATTTTTTTTTATAATCTACTGATAAATTCTCATATTTATATGCATGTTATAACATTTTAATTTGTAAAAGATAAGTTTGAGTGACAAAATTTTCTAAAATACATTTTTTTATAAGTAATCACTTTTACCGATTGATTTTATGAAAATTGATGATTGCATCATTTCAATAAATTGGCATCTATGCACAAATATTTTTGTATTTTTTATCTAAAAATATTTTCAAAGGAAATTCAATGCTTTAATTTCTTTTAAATTGAGTCCTTTAAGACCATATTTTCTTCCAATACTAAAATGTTTGATAACATCAGTAAAATTAATTTATAAAATATGCATTAAATAATATAAAATATGCATTAAATTAGTGGTTTTAAGGTGATTGAACGCCTCAATCATCTTATGTTTTTGTTCATGAAGCATTATAAATGGATATCAATCTTAAAATTTTGTGTTTAAAATTTCTGCTATTCTTAGACACCTATTTAATAAATGGGTAATTTATGTGAGGTCAACCTTGTATAGACAAATGGAGAAAGTTTGCTAAAACTGTACAAGTTTCAGAGATGATTTCCAATTTAACCAATGAAGTTCCATTAAACTAGCACTAAATTTGTTTTAATTTAATTATTACTGGTATTAAATTATCTTAATTTTGATTAGTACCAATTTAATAGTACCAAAACTTAATTAGTACCTATATTTAATCGTATGAGTTTTCAATGTAAAAGTTCTAATTTAGTTCAAAACTAAATTGTTTCTATGTAATAATTTATTAAAAATATATTCTTACCTAGGCATTTCAAAAAAAATAGAGCTCAAGAAATAATAAGAAGTTGATTTCATAGAATTTAGAAAGTCTAATTAAATTAGTAAAGGAAATAATAATTACATTTTCATTTAAAATTTCTTAGTGGATTAATTCTAAATAACATTTATATAGATGTTGAGATGATAAAATATAAAACAATAAAATTCTCAACCATAAATTTATTAAATAACATTGAATCTAACATAAAAAATGAAATTAATAAAAAATAAACCTTAATCCCCAACAGTGCCCTCATCAATCAAAACTTATATAAAACTTATGAAAAGGTTTAGGGGGTTTATTCCGTATCAAATTTTCTTTCCTCGCCGTCTAAATCAATTTCCTTCATTCATTATTTTTTAAACAACTGAAAATGGTTTTTATTTATAATGGCATTTATATTATTATTTTATATGAATTTCACTAATGTTAAATTAGTGAAATGTATTTTACTTATTTTCGATTAGTGAAATTCATATATATATAAATATTTATTTTAATATAATATACTTTAATGATGTTAATAGCAATAATGACACATACATTATTACACAATGTCCCTTAATTGGACACTCTCAAAAACTCAAATTATAAATTTTAACATTTTAATATTTTTTAAATTTTAACTTAGTTAAATATATAACGATTGAGTTTATAAAGACTTATATTAGTTCTATATAGATTTTTAGTACTTCTCTCTATAAAAAATAGAGATTCTTAGGTACCCATAATAATAAATATTTGTGGACGAAATATTATTATAATATAACATTAAGGATTCTTTATAATCTATTTGAAATTATGTATAATTCTATATAGATTTATTGCTAATTCTATTTAGATTATGAGGATTCCTCAATTTCAATTTGCTAAATTCCCTAATTAATTTTAGCAATATAATGTGCTACAAATTTTTTTAACAAATTAGATTTAATATATTATTATATAATATTAGTTAAATTATTATAAGTATGATATTATACTTAAGTAAGGTCTTTAAATCATTTTTCCCAACCATCATGACAAATATTTCTAATTTTCTAAATGCATCAAAAAGTTAAAAGGGGTTTGAAAAATATATGATAAGTCTACTTGAACTAAAAACATCTCAAAATTTTGTAATCGATTTTAGAATCTATGATTACATCTCAACATCAAAGACCCTATTTTATATATAAAGTTTCATAATTTTTTATCAAAATCTTCTCATGTTAGTACCTTATATGAGATTATTTTTTTTGGACAAGTTTCAAGTTAAAAGCCAATCTTTATTGCACCATCACAAAACAAAAGTAAATTAAAAAAATATTGTCATTAAATAATATTAGAATTTTACTTAATTAATTTTTTTGAATACCTTTCGTACAGAATTTTTGAAAAAAATTTTATCCCTCAAATGATTTCATTAAATATAATTCCAAAAAGGAGTTAAATTAATTTTTCAAATTCTTAATTTTCGTTAATTTATGAAAAAAAATTATGGAATAACGAAAATTAAGAATTTGAAAAATTAATTTAACTCCTTTTTGGAATTATATTTAATGAAATCATTTGAGGGATAAAATTTTTTTCAAAAATTCTGTACGAAAGGTATTCAAAAAAATTAATTAAGTAAAATTCTAATATTATTTAATGACAATATTTTTTTAATTTACTTTTGTTTTGTGATGGTGCAATAAAGATTGGCTTTTAACTTGAAACTTGTCCAAAAAAAATAATCTCATATAAGGTACTAACATGAGAAGATTTTGATAAAAAATTATGAAACTTTATATATAAAATAGGGTCTTTGATGTTGAGATGTACTGAAGGAAATTGATTTAGACGGCGAGGAAAGAAAATTTGAAACGAAATTGTGTATTTTATTGGGAAGGTGATGGGATCGGGTCTTGGTGTGAACCGATATAGATATTAAGTGTTTCTTATAATGATTTAAAGCCATAAATCAAACAAATTAATTATAAATTAATTTGTAATATAATTTCTTATAATATAATATTTATTATTTTACTTTTATAATATTTATAATTTTACTTTGATTAATAAGATAAGATCAAATAATTATATCTTTAAATTATATAGAAATCATACAAACAATAATAATAAAATAATCTTCGTAGCCTAATTTATCACTGCATTATAATTTATTAAAATAAGTAATTTATCAATTAATTTATTTATTTTATAAATTAAAACTTAATTTTTTTTAAAAAAATTATTACATCCAAGATAGCTTGTTTATGTTTTTAATAAAAATATATTTGTATAATTTAATTCAATCCCTTAAATTTAATTATGAAACAAATTAATTTTGATAATCCTTTTATCAAACGAACTTAAATATTTTAATTCAAATTATATTTAATTTAATGATGAATAGAGTTTAGATTATGAAAAATTAGTATAAAAAGCCAAACTTAACTTAATGATAATAAGTTACCTAGAAAAATCTGTAAATCTGTAATTAGAAAAAATATTGTTATTTTAGAGAAAAGTAATTAATTATATAAAAATATTATTTTTAAAGTTCCTTTCTATTTTTAGATAAAAATTAGAAATTTAAAAAAAAAAAACTTTTCAAATAATTATGAGAAAGAAACTGAAGATAGTAGTTATTGGTATATGAAAATAAAACGAATTTTAACATTATAAGCCTAAAAAACCTTTCAGTAGTTTAATGAAATTTTTGAATGATAAAATGGAGATACCGCATATAATTTTGGGGTTTAATAATGGTGTATGTTAAAACCCCAAACCCCTTATTGAGGTTTAAATTGCTTTGATTTGTAAAGTATTTTTGGGACTTATTTGGGTTCGTAGGGAACCTCATGTTTTAAGTAAATTTAACGAATAATAGTTTACTTAATACAAACAAATTTTATCTTCTTATCTTTATTATATCTATAAATCTGTCTCTAGAGTAGTTCAATTAAATTGTCTAAAGATTATCTTGGATATGATGGTGCTCTTGCAATAATCATGTTCTACAATCTATTTGATTTCTTATCAGATATCGTCCTGCTTCATATACTTAGTAACTAAACTTATTGATAATCTTTTTGTTTGGTCCCCATAATAAGACATGCATTCCATGCCACTCTCTAAATTTATAGCACCTACTGCCTATATATCCCACTATACTGATCCATTCGTCCACTTCTCTCTGATTATATCCTGGTGTACCAAGAACCGAAGCTAAGGTAGCTATCTCTTTACTTAAAGCTCTGTAAAAATTAATTTCAATTACTCTAAAAGACAGAAGCTTAGCTTAAAATTTTCACGCCTATGTACATATCCAAGTTCATGTAACTCCTTGACTCCCTATATCTTATATGATAGTATATCATTCAAATCTTCGGGGTATCTTTTATGATATTAATAATCTCTCAGAGCCATTTAAATCTCTATAGGCTTAGTGTTAGAAAACCATAGTTTACAATAACACCATCTAAACTAAGCAAGCTCTTGCAATCTCTAATTTATGCCTCTCAAAGAATCATAAATTTGTTATCAAACTCATTCAAATACTGCTCATTCCTAATTAAATAGCTGAAAGGGTATAAATTGTAAGCATGCTCAAAAAAATTATAAGCTTTGCCTTATTAGGAATATATTTGCAAGTAATTTTCAATCTTAAAAGAAATTCAGGCTAGTTTTAGTACTAATTAAGTTTTTAACTAATTTGGAACTCTTTCACTTAAACTTCATTAGTTTAAAACTAGGTACTAAAAATAAGTTCTGGTAGGTTCAAACTGGTACCAATTAAAAATTAACGGATTTAGTATTTAGAACCAGTACTAATTAAATCAAGACAAAATTAGTTCTTATTTAATGTAACATAATTGATAAAAATGGAGCTCCATCTCTGCAGTTTGTTACACCTTTTCCAAACTTTCTCCACATATCTTAGCAAGGTTGACCTCCTATAGGATACACATATTTAATAGTAAAATTTAAATCAATAGGAAACAGAATACTACTAATTAATATTAGAAATTCATTGATAGGAAGAGGAAAAAAGATGGAATCACTTTATAATATAATGAAAAGAGAAAACTCAAGAAATGAACTCAATATTTAGAAATAAAGAAGATCATTATTATTAAATTAGAAAGTTAATTGCTAGGTGGTACCAACCACTTAGGACTTTCTAATAGAGCTTTCTACTACACTAAGGCCTACCGAGGGCAGGTAGGGGGTTGCTGGGCGCAACGCATGATTGGCTAGTCGGCGGGGTTCAATCTGTCAGCATTCACTCTTCGAGTGAGCTGGATCCTAAGATTTCCCTGCATTAGATGAGTTACCTGGCTTGAGTTCAGTTTCCTAGGTAATAGGGAGCAGGATGAAGGTACGCTCTGCCTTCAAAAGTGAGAAGACGAAAACCATTGAAGCCAACGATAAGGATTTTTCTCCCACACCGGGTTAGGGTACTGAAGCTACCACAGCGAAAGGACAGGGATTACGTTTCCCAGCAGCGGTGGGACCGGTAAGCGTTTTTCTCCAACTTCTGTCTCCTGGTTGAATCTTGCAAGCTCTGTCCGGGTTATAACCAGACATCTTGATTTCGGGAGGAGACTAGGTGATAGCGAGATTGGTTTTTTCGGAGTTTTCTACTTCAGCGACTGCCACGTCACGGAATTTGCCACGTCAACTCACTCAGATACGTCTACGTCACGACTAAGATTGATGGTTTGATTTTAGTATTAAACAGTGATATGTTAAAATTTATTTGATTTTAAATCATTCATCATCAAGAAGATCATTATCGATACTCTCACTCTAATTGGTAAGTTAACTTGCTAACTATTAATATATTTTACAGTTGATTTATTCCTTCCAGCGAGAAGGTACCAAAATTTCATTCTTGAAAGCAATACTTAGTGAGTAAAAGAAAGGTTTTAAATTTAAGATATTAAACTAATTGAAATCCCAAACTACCCTGAGATTATAGTTACTATTCTTCATGAGGATGCCATGAAAATGAGGATGTGGTTATTTACCTTCCTACCAAGAATCAACTCTCTAATAAACTACGAGAGAAGAACTTCTTCTTTGGTGTTCTTGGTACAATAAAAAAGGAGTATCTCAGAGAAATAATTGAAGAAGCTCATAAGAAACGATTTTCTATCTCTCCTGAAGACTAGAGAAGCAAAACATTCTATAAGCTCAGCTTGGCTAGAGGAACTTAAGAAGCATCCTTATCTTTCAAGGATGCTTTGACATATAACTTTGTAGGAAATTCTGGCACTGGTATATATCTTATGAAAAAGCATTCTAAGGTTCATAGAGATAGAAAACAGCAGATAGTTCATTAAGTTAGCAAAAGACTTTATAAATATGATTAAAAGCCAGAAAATATGAACATAGATGCAGGAGATGGCAGCAAGAGAAGAAACTTAGGGCCTGTCAAGCCTTAAGAAGAAGACAAGAAAGAGAAGCCTAATCCTTTTAAGGGTCCATTTAATATGTGAATTATTTTAATCAATTTAGTCTAAAAATTATTAATAAACATTCATTCTTCCTTTCCTTGCACATATCATAGTCTTATCTTTATTCACTCTCTTGTAACTACTTTGTATTAAGTCTACTGTATCGATTGGTAAATCATGCACTAGATGATACAGCAGTAGCTTCTTGTAATAAGTCTTGCTTTAACTACAGTAAAATTCAATTCCATTAAATTATGGGCTTTAAGGAACGTTGTATGCAGGAGTTATTTTTAACTCTTCATAAGCTTTCCTAGACTCCTTAGTCTTATGAACTCAAAGGTTGTCAACAAACAGGATGATCTCCTAATCGTTGTATTTATCTCTCAACTTATGTAGGATCTCTAGGTACTACTCTCGCTTAATAGAGCGAGGATGAATGACATAAGCTTCTAGACCTGAATCTTCGCTAATACCAGCTAAAATCGCGTAGTGGCAACCTTTACTTTTTAATCATATACTTCTATATTATCATACTTTTTATACCAGGACTTATTAATGAAAGTGTTGAATGTGAACACTACTTCATCAGCATGTATGAACTTGATGTTATTAGTAATAGCTCTCTGCATTCAATCATGTATAGAGTTTAAATTAAAACTATAAAATGGCAGTGTTAAATCAATTACTCTCTTCACTCTGTTGACAGTCTTTAAAGTAATTCCATTTCTTCTATAAATATTAGCTATAGTCTAAGGAGAGATACGCATGCCAGGAAGCTTGCGATGGAATATGACAGATCGATAGTCAAGAGGAAAGTGAGCCCAATACTTTAAAGTCTTATATTCACAGAGATAGTCAATTTTTACTTGTGAGAACTTTTATTTTCTTGCAGGATGTTTTCAAGAGTCAAAGTTATAATGCTATACAGCTAACAAGCAATGATACCTAACAGTTGAGGTACTCTTGCGTAGGAGTCTTTATATGGCCATAATTCAGCACTGATTTGACTTAGTATATATTATGCTTGTACCATTCCTAAGCTTAAGCTGTAAATCTAAATATTTCTCATCAGAAACAGACCCTAAATTTCGCTAATTTCTATTTATAATATTACAAAATGACCTTATTCTCAACTAACCCCAATAAGACCTCATTAATACCCAACAATAACGTACGAATCAAAGCACTCATAAACCTCATAAATGGGGTTTTGGGGTTTTAAGTCTATATCACTTATTGAAAACAAATCTTTTTGCCAAAATAACTTGAGCATGTTGATTTTAAAAATTCACTTTTAACCAAGCAAAATATTCTGACTCATTCATTTTTTATTAAAAAGGATAAATATTAATTGGGCAATGCTTGCTTCAATTTTGGAGAAATTGAATATATTTATAATGTTAAACTAGCACTGTTTCCAGCTAATGATATGATTTTGTAGTATTTTTAAGAATAGAAAAATTTTATTATAAAAGCAAATTAAATTAAATATTATTAAATTACTTTGATATTAAATTAATGCCATTTATAATGTTAATAGATTTTTTATATATTGAGATTTCTTTATTTTACCTATTTTCAAAGTATTTTATCAAAATTTAATTATTATATATAATTCTTTTGTATATTTAATTATAAATAATAATTATAAACTCACGCAGTGCAGTAGTAGCATCTTTAAAATTAACAATTTCTGGCTCTGATGTTTTATTCTTAGAATTAGATTATTTTGGATGTACAGATTGAGCAAAATTAAATCGATATACAAAATGTAATATAATAATCAATAATTTATTCACGATATATTAATCTTAATATTTTTAATATAATAAAAAAACACACATCACGAAATTTTGATCAACTTGAATTACGTGCCAAATTAAATATAATTAAATGATCAAACACTAACTTCTATATAAAGTGAAATTATTTTTTTAAATGTAGGTCCTTTTTAATATAATTTATATTTAATTATATTTTTAGAAACTATTTTTTTATTAAATATAGAATATTAAAATAGACAGAATGATCAATATAACTAAAGAAATACATATAAATTTAGTTTTAAATTTTTTTAAAATGAACTTACAATTTAATATTGATCAAATATAATTGATTTGGAAAATTTGAAAAATATATATCTAAATCAATTTAACAGTATGTGCAACAGCCATGTATTAGCGCAGCTTTTAATTCTAATTAGGTTTTAAAAATATTAAATTAGAGTGGGATATATAACTGCCACAGTAATTTTGAAATGTACGGTAATTAACCAGGATAATGTACGATTTGAGTATGGTACTTTTAATTATATTATTAAAAGTATATTTAATATTAAAAAGTATTTAATGAACAATGTACAGTTTGTACAATCATATATGACATAAACTGTGCAAATATCAAACCCCATTAGACTAATTCTCAAAGATGTGATTTATAATGTATTTTAAATTTTAATTATTAAGTTTAATTTAGTAAAACAAGTCTCACCCATCTAATCTGAACCATCTATCTCCCTCGCGACGAAGCTACTCTATGTCTTTCGCATGTGTACATTAGATTGCCTGTACCGTATCTTCTATGATCTCTTTCGTCCGTTTCACTTGTGCAGAAATCGGCTACTATAGCTTACGATACTAATGATTCTCAGTGTGGATGATGCGAATTCAATGAACTAGTGCAATAGTCATTTCAAAGTTCTTGTTAAGACCGGCAACGATTTCTGCACAAGTGAAACGGACGAAAGAGATCATAGAAGATACGGTACAGGCAATCTAATGTACACATGCGAAAGACATAGAGTAGCTTCGTCGCGAGGGAGATAGATGGTTCAGATTAGATGGGTGAGACTTGTTTTACTAAATTAAACTTAATAATTAAAATTTAAAATACATTATAAATCACATCTTTGAGAATTAGTCTAATGGGGTTTGATATTTGCACAGTTTATGTCATATATGATTGTACAAACTGTACATTGTTCATTAAATACTTTTTAATATTAAATATACTTTTAATAATATAATTAAAAGTACCATACTCAAATCGTACATTATCCTGGTTAATTACCGTACATTTCAAAATTACTGTGGCAGTTATATATCCCACTCTAATTTAATATTTTTAAAACCTAATTAGAATTAAAAGCTGCGCTAATACATGGCTGTTGCACATACTGTTAA
Organism: Oxytricha trifallax; assembly: GCA_000711775.1. Classification (NCBI taxonomy): domain Eukaryota; phylum Ciliophora; class Spirotrichea; order Sporadotrichida; family Oxytrichidae; genus Oxytricha; species Oxytricha trifallax. The sequence continues at coordinate 5,483 of ARYC01004233.1, read as the reverse complement.
ATTGATTTAGATATATATTTTTCAAATTTTCCAAATCAATTATATTTGATCAATATTAAATTGTAAGTTCATTTTAAAAAAATTTAAAACTAAATTTATATGTATTTCTTTAGTTATATTGATCATTCTGTCTATTTTAATATTCTATATTTAATAAAAAAATAGTTTCTAAAAATATAATTAAATATAAATTATATTAAAAAGGACCTACATTTAAAAAAATAATTTCACTTTATATAGAAGTTAGTGTTTGATCATTTAATTATATTTAATTTGGCACGTAATTCAAGTTGATCAAAATTTCGTGATGTGTGTTTTTTTATTATATTAAAAATATTAAGATTAATATATCGTGAATAAATTATTGATTATTATATTACATTTTGTATATCGATTTAATTTTGCTCATTATGTGGTAAAGTAATACATAAATTTTATTTACTAATTATGATAAAATTATTGTAATTGTTCATATTTAGTTAATATCAAATATAAAATTAAATATAAGTTTATGCATTAAGTCTTGAAAGGAAGAATTATTAAAGTTAAATTACTTCATTATATCCTAAATATTCTACTAAATCTTATTTAAATTAATTATAATATATTTCAATAAATATCATTTTAGATCTCCTTAAAATTTAAAATTATTTAAATACAATAGAATTATTGTATTATAAAATAATAAATAAGTTTAATACAGATTACACAATTTCCTTATAAATATTTGCTATCATAACAGTGAGATTTAATTTATTGATTAATTTCAAGAATAAAATATATTAACTTTGAATTTTCCCTTCTTAAATGCAATGTAAAAATATTAATATTTACCAAGAAATATATAATAATAAAAAAGTTCAATAAATTTATATATATATATATTATTTTATCACAGAATTTTAACGACAATCGGTTTCTAATAGTTATTTTAAGCTAGCTATTAACGTCAATTACTCACCGATGAGGTTAATAGATGACTATGAAGTCAAATACTCACCAGTTTTTAGAAGTGGTAAAATTGTGCTTAGCAAATTATAATTACGCATAGAAATTTCAAAGAGCTTTTACGAGTATTATTCTTTGTGGACTAACAAGTGGTGATACTATTTGTTCGATACCAAATTGAAATAATTAATAGAAAGGACATATAGTTATTAAGCCTTCCATCCCCATGTAGATGTAGAGGTTTGGAGTTAATGCTTTAAAATATTGAAATTTAAACAATTATATTTTTCAAAATTCAATTATCAGATACTTTAGTTTTCACCATAGCTTTAATTTTTAAGGGAATGTAATATGAGTGTATTAATTAATTTAAATTAAAAATTATAAATATAACTATATTAAATTTAACTTGTTAGAGCATCCTTAATTTTCATAGTTTGGCCTAAACATGGTGGAGCCACTCTTTATAAATTATCTCTTGCTCTTGCTTGACGCTATTTTGGACAGAGTTTTACGATGTTTCAGAAAAATCATCTTTAGTTTTGATATTATTGACCCCAAGAAGTTCAGTAGCTAAAAGAGAATATTTTTTAGAGTTTCAATGAAATTAAAAAAAAGATGACTAATTATAGGAAGGAGGTAGAAAATGGAATTATTACATTATAATATTAAATATTCATGTTTTTTCAAGAATAATTATGCATTTAATTTACTCTGCTACTCTTAAAAGACTTAATTCGCTTTATTTCCCATTAAGAAATGGTTTTAAGATTCAAATTATTTTTATATTTTACGTCAATTTTGATTAATTAATAATTCATTTTTATTACAAATATTTATCTTATTATTTCTTTAATAATATCAAATTTTTTATAGGCTGTTTAAATTTATAAAAGTTCATATAATAAATTAGGTTTAGAGAAATTTAATTAATATTATTTTAAACTTTAATTAAAATATTTTTAATTCTTATGAATAGCTTGGAAAATAATTTTTAAGATCCCAGATTAAATTTATTTATACTTAATGAAAAACTTTTATTGCCTGATTGTGTAATATTTAAATTACTATATTTTTAATTTAATTTGAAATTTATATTGAATATTATATTCGATTTTTTTAATTTATAGAAATGTTGATATTATGGAAAGAAATCAAATAATAAACATTATACATTAAAAGATAAAAATTGATAATTAAATGTTTGCTTTTGAATTACTTTAGTCATTTTTAACTCAATACATATTATAATTATTGATGTAACTCAAATAATTTTATAAATATATTATTTATATAGTTTAATAATTAATTCATAACTTAGCTAGCCTGATATTTTTATATGAATTTATAATCATTGAATTCTTTTTTACAATAATAAAAAATATGCATTAAAATATAAATTTTGACAATTTTTACTGCCATTAATATAAGTTATTTTTTCATCATATTATAATTTGTAAATATAATAAAGTCTTTATTTATATATTTAAATGTATTTATTTTTGTATAATAATATTTTTACAATATTGCTCTCGTTATACTATATTTATGAAATTAAGTTTCAATATTAAACCAAAATCCCAATTTGCTTAATCAATGAGTTGATAGTGAATTTATACAAATTTTTTCACTGATTTACTAATCAGTTAAACTTACAATTTTGACATCCTTTGTCAAACTTCTCTATTTAATATTTAATTAAATTATTCACATAAGAAAATTGTTTTATCCCTTTAAATTAAAATACTTTTATATGCACATATTCAAAACCCCAAAACCCCTTAATGAGGTTTATAAGTGCTTTGATTTGTAGGGAATTTGTTAGGGGTTGGGGTTATTAATTAAATGCGAGACTAAAATTACAAGCTTTTGGGTTCTTTATGATGAAGAGTATATAGATTTAGTGTTTAAACTGCGTTATGGATGTGATATATACAGTGATTTACTCAAACCAGTACTGAACTATATGTCTATTGCACTGCTCTTAAAGCGTAGTCCCTCAACTGTTCGTTCTCACTGCTTGAAAGCTGTATAATTAAAGCAATAATAGCTGAATTCTTAGTCTAAGAGGAAGTCTATGTTTCTATAGAAGCATATTGACTATCTTATTAATGAAAAAACTTTGAATTATTGGGCTCACTTCTCTCTCGACTAACGAGCTATTATGTTTTATCGCCAGTTCCCTGAGTTGAAGATGTCTGCATAATCTGTTGCAAACATTTATAAACGAAGCGGTATCTCTTACAAAGGTGTAAATCGTATCAAGAGAGTTATTGATTTCACTCTGCCATTTTACAACAACAACTTAAATTATATTTATGATTAAATGCAGAGGGCTTGATAGAATATATTAAGTTTATTCATGCTGACGAGGCTGTGTTTACATTCAGCACTTTCATCTAGAAGTCTTGGTATAAGAGGCATAGCAACATAGAAGTATATGACTAGAAAGTCAAGGTATAAACAATGGCTATTCTTGGAGGTATTAGCGAGGATACTGGTTTAGAAACTTATCTTATTCATCCTCGCTCTATTAAGACAGAGTAGTTTTTAAAGTTCTTAGAACAGCTGAGAGAGAAGTACCCTGAATAAGAGATTATACTATTCGTTGATAATCTTTCTGTTCATAAGGCCAAAGAAACAAGGAAGAGTTATGAACAATTTAGAATAACGCCAGTGTTCAACGTACCTTACAGTCCATAGTTAATCAAAACCCCAAAACCCTTTCAGTAGTTTGATTGAGTTTTTGATTGATAAAAGTAGATTATTAGTGCATACTTTATGAGGGTTTTAATAGGGTTTATGTAGGGGTTTAATGTTTAAATATTAGTATTTTAGGTGAGTATAACAAAGCGAGTTTTTAAAATATTTCACACAAACATAAGCTTAGAGTCATGTGGCAGTTCTCTGAATTTTATCTTTCTTAGTTGATGTTTGATTCTTTCTATTGTTTGTTAATTCTCTTAGCTTGGCTTGATAATAGTTGAGTATGCTAGTTCTCTGAGACCTCCATTTATTTTGTTTTTATCGAGATATTGTTTGATTCTTTGTTTAGAATCTCTCTCACCTCTGCAGCTAAAGTAATCGTTTCTTGGCATGTCGCTCTCTATTATTATTACTGCTAGAGCCCAGATATCCCATTACGTGTCTCCATCTCTCCAATCCTCTCTTTCTGGGAAATATCCAGGAGTGCCGTATACATTTTCTTATGCAGAGGCTTGCACTCTTTGAGCCCTGTTGAAGTCAATAATATAAACTCTAAGAGGCTGAAAGTTCATCATGATATTCTCTGGCTTTAAGTCTCTATGAACATAGCCTAGCTTGTGAAGCTCTTCAATCCCTTCAACTATCTGCTATATTATCTAGTTAATTTATCTCTGACATCTATTGTCAGATAAGAATTCTCTGTAAGTCATTTCAAGTAATGGAAGCCTGAAGGCTACAATGATCTTTACCAAGTAAAATAGCATCAAGCTAGATGATATGCCTACACTCATTTAACTTTGCCTTTTAAAGAGCATTATACTCATTAGCAAACTCCATTTGGAACTTTTCATCAGCAAGGAGGTAATTGAAAGGATATATCTTATAAGCATATTATTCATCAGTAATGACTCTCTTCTCTATTTTATCTTCAAGAGTGAGGTAGCTTTCTAGGCAAGAATCTAAGTCAATAATTTTTAATATGGGAATCTTCATTGCCTCTATTTTAACCATAATTTTATTGATCTCAGAGACTGGAAAGTTCTTGACTGCTTTCTTCATTTTAACTTACTTCTAGACTTCAACTCATAGAGACTCCACTGGGTTACTTGATCTTCTCTTTTAGAGGAATCTATTCCCTGTGGGTTCATGAATAAAGACAAAAACTTTAATTGTGATTTTTCTTTAAGTGCACTTTGAGGTCTCTAGTATGAGAATATGGCTTCTCACAGAACTCACAGATATATTTCCCATCTTTCTTTTAATGCTTGAGATATAACCTTGGCATATCGTTGTGTATATCTCTCAATTGTCTTTTATAAGATGACTTGTAAGGGAAAACTTTATTGAATTCTTTGCATTAATAGTCAACTTTAGCTGGAATTTATTAAAAATGCTCTATGGCTGGTTGTTTAAACTCCTCCTCAATTTGCACAGCTTCTATGATGACCTCCTACTTAATTTATATTTAAATCTCAAAGCTAGACTGATCAAAGTTGTCATAAGTAGGCTCCCACTGAGTACAAGCGTCTCTGGTCTCTACTTTTCTTGATTGCTGAAATGATAACTTTTATTGACTTTATCCAAGTAAATGCCGCTCTTCTTAACAGGTTAGCGCTCATTTTAGTTTTCTGATATATTTTATCATAATACTGATAAAATTTACCAAGATAAATCATTATAGTAGAGTATAACACACTCTGGTAGATTCTTTGCTGATAGGTAAGAAGATTAACTCACCATAAAGACTGTAAGTTGACATATTTATTGAGAATTTTATACATTTTAGTAAATTAAAAAACTCCTAATGAAGTTTTGTTTCTCTAGGAAGT
>ARYC01004232.1:0-41992 GCA_000711775.1 Oxytricha trifallax | reverse complement strand
GGAGTAGATGTCTTGGTCGGACATTTACCCCCCGTGCTCCAGAAGACAACGAATCGAGTGGTGCCCCTGGCCGCCCCCCAGTTGAGCTTCCGCCCCTTACTCCGTTGGCAATACTGAAATCCTTGAATTCCAAAACCCCTACTGTCAAGACCAGGTGACCTGACAAAGCAATGTGATGAGTGTACTCCAGACCAGACTTCAAGCCACTCCCAGCAATGGTTCCTCAAGAGGCTCTCGATGACAACGACAAGGTAGTCTTCCAAACTTACTACAAAAGATTCAGAGATGCAAAGAGCAAGGAGACTGCCTAGAGCAAGACATGGTACAGACCACTCTTCCCAGCCAGCGATAAATACGACACTCATAGAACATCCTCTACCGCCTACATTTCGCTTCCTACGATGAGCTGCCACGATTCAAGGAGTTGATGAAGAAGTCGGGAGCACCTGTTGAGCACGAGGAAGAGGCTCCCCTGGCTTGGCATTGGCAGGTGGTAACAAGCCAGCGGGCCGACCTCCTACATTCCAAGAAGGATATCGAACTGTCCTGGAAGAAGAATGACTCCAAAGGATACAAGAAGGCCAAACCCCAGTCGAGGACCCTGGAGCTCCATGACATGCTCAGGGACGTTATCGATGCATCGGAGGACGAAGTGATCTCCTTCATCAAGAAGACCTACCAGAGGTGCACCCTCATGCCCCGCAGTCTTATCACCCTACTGATTCAGCAATCGTCAAGCGCGGAGATTGGGAAACTCGCAGGCTGGCACTCAAAGGTCATCGAGCCCAAGGCACGGGAGGTCATGGAGCAGAACTACTCGGATGAGCATGAGAAGGCTGTGGAAGCCATTACCAAGGAGATTGAGAAGTTGATAGAGTAGTGATTTAATTTTAGTAGTTGGTCGTAATTAATAAATAAGCTTGTTTTGTATTTGATTTTCTTTCTCACTAATTTCAACATACTTTTATATTTAAAATTACAATTAATCTTTATAAAGAAAATGAAAAAAATAAGAAGAATTTAATTGCAAGTATAAAATTAGTTAATTATAAAATAAGTTATTATTTAAATTTAAATCTTTAACATCTAAAAGATTTTCTAATAATAGTCTAATAAATTGTATTTAAATTTGATTTAATTTTATTGAATCAATTTAAATGGAATTTTATTTGATTTTTTAGAAAAAATAATAATTTATATTAAATTTTCTTATTAAATAACTGAGTTTTAATAAAATCTTGTTGTTGGAGTATAGTATTACAATATATGATCCTTGAATTTATTAATTTAAAAACCGAATTCAATTCTCTACCTTCGTCGTTACCATTTTATTATGAAAATAAATAAGGAGATCAATTAAATTATAAATACATCTAATTTCTAAAGAAATATAATTATTAATTTTAAAGAAGTAAAAATAAATTAAAAAGTGGGTTTTAAATGATTTTCTCTATTAATAATAGAATTATGATATATCTTATTTTTAAAAACTATGGTATGTAGCTTTTTGTTCCTTTGTTTGACTTAAATATATATATGGATATATTTCACTAGTCAATAAATATATTTATATTTAATAAATAATTTATTTGTTAATAGGAGATTAAATGGTAGTTTCTTATATTGGATATTAGGTTTTTCCCCCTAATTTTAAAAATTCTTAATTATTTTTTCTACTTATTAAATTACATTGATAATTATATCTATTATTTATCTTAAGATGACCCTATCAATCAGCTTCTATTTGAGTTCTCCTATTTGTTAATTTCATATTACTTCTTTTAATGAAGCTGATGAGTGTAATTAGTTTATATTAATTAAAATTAAAAAAAGTTAAATACTGTATAAATAACTAATTTATCATTTTTTATTATATATATATATATATATATATATCAATTTCTAAATTTCATAGTAGCCTTAAAAAGAGAAAACATTAATATAATTAATTTAAATCAAATATTATTATGTAGAAAATATAAAACATTAGGGCGATTATAAACTTAACTCTATATACCTTTTAGATTTAGTACTATTTAAGTAAGTAAGTTATGAAAAAAAAAATTTACAATAAATTACTATAATTATATTTATATTTAGTTATTTAGTTTATAAAGATTTAATTATATATATTTTGTTGAATGATATACCTCTAAATACTCTAATGAATATCATATATTACTTCCGCACACATATTAAAAATTTAATTAAATCAATATAGATTTTAATATCATACTTTATTACTTATAAAGCATTATCTACCAATTATTTATAACAATAACAACTAATTTCGAAGATAAATATTATCCCTATTCATGATTTATAGATTTAAAATTTACCTTAATTGAGTTTAATTGGACAATAATAATTTTGTATTGCATTGTTAATAATAATTCATAATAATAAAATATAATTGTAGTATTAAGGAGCTATTAGTTCTGTAAAAAATTAATATGAAAATAACCTATATATTATAGACAGACATTTTCAAACTGGATATTTATGTATCTATTTTAATAAGTAATTAAAATAATGTTTTTAAAGTAATTAAGCAATACCCCCAATTTATAAAAATTAGCTTATCCAAATATATAAAACTATTTATGATAATATAAACTTTAACCAATAAATTTAATTGAAATATTCTATTATATTAGAATTTTATAAAATTTATACGATATATAATATTTGTAAATAACTTTTCAAAATTCTTTGTAGAACGATTAATCTTAAACTTTATTGCTAATAACTCTCAAATCCAGTAACCTAATTTTGTATTTATTATGAGACCAATCTAGCTCTTTTTAATACAGTAATTTTTATATTATATTTTAAATTAAAATAAATTAATTTATTCAATTAGAATAAAAAATTTTATTTTATAGACTTAATTTTACAAATACCAATGACTTTTATTTATAAATTTATTCCAAAATGTTCATATTAAACACCTTCTTATTCTAAAAATTAATTTCGCCAAGGGTTTGCTTAAAAAAATATTTATTTATAATTTTAAAACATTTTTCTTGTAAATAAATTACAATTACTATTTGAAACTAGATGCTACCACTATTAACAAATATGATTTTAGATCTTGCGATTTCCCTTATACTTATTTATAAATGCAATCTCATTTTTAGATTCGGTTAAATCAATATAAACATGGAAAATCTTTATTACATTTTGTAATTTTATAATTTACAGTGGGATCTCTATTAACTTTCCTGAATTATTGTTTATTTTGTTTGAGTTTATTATCAATAGCTCTAAATACCATATGTTATAATTGTTATAATCCAAATCTAAAATTCCCTAAGCATCTAAGTTATTAAAATAATTGACATTTAAATATATTCAAATAGTTTTATAATGATTATAGTTATAATTATATTATAGTTGTTAATTAGAATTGTTACTATGTATATTTAATTGATATTCTTATCAAGCTTTGTAATTTAATCCAATGAGTTGGTGAATTCAAAACATACTTATTCTTTAAATAATGATTAATATCTAGTCTAATACTTATTTATTTTAATTTATAATTATATTAATTTCTTGTTTCTTATAAGCTTATTTTAGCCAATAAAACTCTTACAAAATTTGATTTATATAAAAGTTATTTACATTTACTATAGATTATAATTAAGTAAAGAATATAAAAATTGAAAAATTAAATAAGTATTGAAATTAACTTAGATTAGATTTTTAATTCATTACTTATAAATTATAAGATTAACTCATTTAGTTTTAATTTAAGCCATTTGTAAATATTACTAATATATCTTTATTTAAAATCATAACTTAAAAATGGAATATGTCAAATTGACCCTTTGTATAAATTACTTTTGACATCTTTTGTTCATTAATTTTTAAGATATAATAAATTAATTTATAAAATAATTTGTTCACTTACTTATTTTATATAAAATTAAACATTAATTAAATAAAATTATGTGGCTTATGTATTGAAGCGAATTATTGTAATATATTGTAGGAATTTTCTCATATCTAATAGTTTTATTAACAGCTATGACTTTCATTGAGTTAATAGTCAATAAATTTAACATGCTTTAAAATTCCGTTTGTTAATATTGTAGGAATACATTTGATTTGGGAAAATAAATTATAATTAAATTAATCAAAATGTTAATTAGTGGCAGTAAACTTTCTGGAAACCTAGGCAATATGGTACTTGTTCGATAGAGAATTCAAAATTAACTGGACTTTACTATTGGCGGTACCCCTCTATCGCATCCACAGAGCGAGATAAACGAACTTTAATTTTTGGTAATTTGTTTAGTTGATTTTTATGCTTTAATTAAAGTTCGTTTATCTCGCTCTGTGGATGCGATAGAGGGGTACCGCCAGTAGTATAGTCCAGCTAATTTTGAATTCTCTATCGAAAAAGTACCATATTGTCTAGGTTTCCAGAAAGTTAACTGCCACGAATTTTAATTTTGATTAATTTAATTATAATTTATTTTCCCAAATCAAATGTATTCCTACAATAATGCAATTGATATTCGTTATATACCATTTTTTCATGGTTTCCCTTATAAATCTAATTATATTTATTTTTTTAAAAATTAAATTAAGTATTATCAGAAAGTTAATTATGTGGTCCTATTATTTTTGCCCATATTCAATCGTTAATTGATTTTTTAATTAGAAAGATAATTTTAGTACTTGCAATTCTGTATTTTAGTTTAAGCCAGTTATGAATGATAGGTTCAATGAAATTGCTTTTTATATTTATTTCGTTTTTAATCAAAGTAATATTTATTTAATTTAATATGATACTAAATAATAAATTATATTAAAGAATAATTTATTTAAAATAATTTCTATATTCATTAAATAATTATAAATTGATTTATCATTATATACCTATAAAATATTGAATTATAATTTACTACTTAGTTATTATTGTTTTTTAATTTAACATCATTAATATATACTATAAATAAACATTTATATTATATTAAATGGTTATGAAATCTTTATTTCACCAGTTTCAACTTTTTTTGAGTCCCTTTTATTTATCTTTTAAATAAGTTCCTGTTTAAGTTGAAATTGTCAAACCAATTATCTACCTTCTTATATTTAAGTAATTTATCAAAGTGATTTGAAAATTTAACAAAATTCTTTTATAAGTATTAAGATAAATTCAATTTCTGATTTTGATAATTATGATTATTTCGTATATAAAAAACGAATATCTGAATAACAAATTTTAAATTTCAATTTATGGTGCAATGTGTTTAAACATTTATTATTGCAAATGATTATAAATTTTATATTTAAGGTAACAGCAATTTTTTGATTAATTCCTCTTAAACCAAAATATATTTCTTCGAGTTCTTTCAATTCATTAAAAAGTTTTATTCTTTTCAATTAAAAATATTTCTATATATTTAATTTTTTTCTTTGTAAGAATTGATAAAATTCAATTAATTAAAATTTTTAGATTTAATATTACAATTTATATTACTAACCTGAATTTTAAAATAGTATATATTTAAAATTAAATGTATTAATTATAAAGTTTAAAATTAATTAAGACATCACAAACAAAAGTTAATTATTAAAAAGCTATTATCATAAAAAGTTTAGTCTTTTATAAACTAAAACCTTTTTCTATAATAGTCTAATTTATTTTATATTTAAATTTGATTTAATTTCATTGAATCAAATTGAATGGAATTTTATTTGATTTGATTTTTTTTAATATAAAATAATGATTTACTTTTTATTTTGAGTGCTCCCTATGATTTTATTTAAATATACACAAAATAAAGTAGAAATTGAAAAAAAAATAAATGCGAAAAACCATAGGAAAAAATTATTAATAAAAAGAAATAAAAATTTAGGAAAAAATTGATATCCTGGTGTTTTAAAGCATTATAATCTTTATAAATCTTCCTCTTATTTAGTTAAAGGAATTAAATAATAGTGCATACAGATTTAATTGTAAATTTTCATTGATATTTAATATTAAATTTAGTATTTTTTAGATTAAAATAAATTAATAAGATGAAATAAATTTGTGTTTTAGAATTGCCAATTAATTTTATAGTTTAATGATAATATCTAAAATCAAATATAATTTACTATTTTATAATAAAAATTGTAATCTAAAATTATTTTTATTACCCTTTTATTTCTATTTCTTACAAATAATCTGATATTAATTGTTTTATTTCATTATTATATGTGAAGGCATTTAAATTGGATCAATATTGTATGTCCCTTGTATTTTGTTATTTTATTTACAAATTCACTTAAGAAATAAATTATTGTCCATTTCTTTAATTTTAATCTTCAAATTATTCCCTTAATTTTAAAAAATAATTTTCCAAAAGCTTTTTTCATTTTTAACTTAAACAAATATCAATCTTGCTTTAATAACCTTAAATCTATGGATAGTTTATTTATTGTTGATTTAAAATTTATAGAATCGAAAAGTTCCACATATGAAATCACTTAAATTAATATAAATTTAATATTATAAAATAAATTTATATTAACTTTGCAATAAGTGGAGTTTTATGTTTATAAAATTACTTATTATTTAAAATATTCAAAGTTTTATGCAAAATTCTAATCAAGCAATTAATCCTCCTCTCGAATATATAAGTTCTTATCTTCATTTAATATTAAATTAATGATATATATTATTATAAACCGATAAATAGTTATAATTTAAAATAATATTTTATAAGGTCATTCAAGATAGTAAATGAACTATTTTTGAGATTATTTATGATAAAAACTTATTAAGATCTTCTTAATAAACCCTTTAAATAATGTTTTTGTTCAAATCTATTTTAAATTAGAATCTAAGTTAGCTTATCTACCCTTTAATCAATAATGTTTTTGTAATTATTTTCTTTATTCTATTGTGACAATAAGGAATATATTACATCATTGAAAATTATAATTATTTAAATATAATTATAAATTTATTATTACAAAAGAAAAATAATTCCAGAAATAAAATTATATATCTATTTTTTCACTAGAATAGTATAAGTATGAAAACTAAAAAAATATATTTTTCAAGTATAATTAAAATCACTCGAATGTTCCCCTAGTCTCCTGATCTAATTTAGATTAGAATTAAATAACTGTATAACAGTAAGTTTTAGTACAAATTTTGTCTAGAATTTTTTTCCAACTAACAGATCAAATCTATAGAACATTCATAATTGTGAACAGAAACAATTTTTATATTATCTATTAATGGTAAAGCAACGACTAAAGGAAGCCACAAATCTTAGCAGTTATTGGATCTATATTATATTGACAAATATTAGTAAAAACTAACTCCTTTCAGTATGATGGCGCTTAGCACTACCTATAAAGACTAAAGTAAATCATTTACTAGCTCTAAAGAATATAATTTGTTTAAAATTAAATTTACACACATTTATTTGATTATTTTTTAAGGACAATTAATTAAGTTAATTGTTTTAATAATTATCCCACACATTAAAATTGTCCTCCAATAATACAAAACTCTTAATTGAATTGTCCTCATCTCAATTTCTCATTTTTTAATTGATCTATAGGGTTTAAAAAAATTGAAATTTATAGTATTTATTATACTTTTATTCAGAAACTGCTTATTAACCAAACCTTGTGACTACTTTGGTCCTTCAATTTATTAGCGATTTCTTTCTAGAATCAAGTTACTTTCTTAGTTAGCTTTAATTATCTTTTTTTTTAAAGATAAAAAATGTCCAGCAGAATGGAAAGTTTTCTAATTTAATTTTATATTTTATTTTTTAATTTCTTCATTACTTTTTATTGTGACAAGATTTAATTTATTTTTATATTTTTTCATTCAAATTATCTCATTTAAAACTTTCCTCAAAATTTTTATACATTTTCAATAATCATTTTAGCGTTGTCATCATAATGAGTTTCCTTTATTATAATCTTTATATTTTATAAAAAGTTCTCATTTTGAGTTATCTTATATCCCAGGTTATGAATTTATTTTTTATATCATTAGATCATTTAATTTAATAATTTATAATTTTTAATTGTTGTTATCTCCTATTTTACTAAAGAATGTAAAAAGTTATTGGAAAAATTTTTATTTAGTTTCAGGTCATATTTAATCCTATTTCACATTAGCATCCTTGATTTGAAGTTGATAATTTATCTACTTATGAATCCTGGTGTTAAGAATAAAATAAATTTTTACAAAAATTTAATACATAATTATTTACTCATAAAATATAATATAGTTGAAAGAAAGAATTGATTTAATAGTGATAATTAAATTTGATATTCTATAAGAGAAATATACTTGACCCTTTCTTATATACACAATTACATTAATTTTATCTCATGAAGATTTTGATAAATAAAAACATTCTTTTCATTAACTTGATTTGAAAATCTCAAAATATCCGTCCTTTTTACATGTTTAATTAGATTAAATTTTAAAATTTATCATATTAATTTAATTCATTTAATGTAAATTCTATAAGTTAATTTTTTATTTAACATTCCCAATTGTCATAATCCAAAACTTGTTATTAATATGTCTAATTGGATTTTCTAATGCTTTAAGTACCCTTTATTATTAATTACTTTTTTAAACTCTCTTGATATTAATAATATGTAAATAATTTAAATGAATTTAAAAATAGTATTTGTAATTATTATAAATAAATTCTTATAATATCGATTTGCTATATAAATTGTATTTTAAAACTTTTCCCCTTGATATTAATTTATCTAAGATATTTTAATTCAGAAACATCTAAAAGTATTTTATTGAGAAGAAATAATCTGCAATTCTTTATAGTTAGATATTCCATTTACTAACACAAAAACAAATACTTATAAATTCTTATAAGAATGTTACTATTAAAATAAATAAACTATAAATATAAAATACCCATTATTATTAGGCGAGTGGATCTAGTTGTAGTTTTAATGAATCACAATTTTATACATTATTTATATTTGTTATTTTAACTTTATAACTTAATCGATTTCATATCTCTTATCCTAATATATCAACTAATTTATTTTAGATATCATAAATCAAAATAATTGTAGTCATTTATTATTTGTTTAAAGTTCCATCAGAACCAATTACAAGAATAAATTTACTTTTTTCTTAGATTTCAGATATTACCTTTATAATATATTATTAAATATACCTTATTAATTAAATATTATCTGTTTTAATATAAATCAGGAACTTATACTGGTTAGTTTTAAAACACAATAATTAAATAAACATTTTTAATTATTAAATTTGTAATAAAATTTTTAACTTTTAATAATGTTACATTTTTTTAATGTATTTTCATTAGTCTGCACTCTTTCATTTAATTTCCAAATGTAAAATTTATTAAAAAACAAATTGGAAACAAAATTTTTATAATTTTTGATTAAAATAGAAATTTTAATAATTTATTTATAGTTTATTGTTGACTCAGTATATATAATATGCAAATCATATTATCAATTAAAATAATTAGGACATCCCCTACAATAGAAATTTCAAAATATACTTTATAACCATATCAATAGTTCTTAAACCTTACATACTACTCATTTGAATCATTAATTTATTAATTTTATTTTGCCTGGATGCTTTTAGTTTACAGATTCCAACGATAGATTAATAATTATTTATGCAATATTCTTATAATTTTAATGATAATGAATAATATGCATAGTAAAGTTTAAATTTTTAAAAATATTATTATACAATGTTAAATTTAATTCTAATTACAAAATTTAATAAATTCTTCAAAACTATAAGTTCAAAATTTAATTTAAGTATTTTAGTAATTTTTAAAATATTTAAATCATGAATTTAGTGTAATTAAAAAATATGATTTATTTATTCTAAATATATCCTATTATAGTTAAATTTTCAATTAATATATTCATTTGTAATATTAAATTGAAATTAAACATCTTTTTAAGCAACATTTTAATGCTTAGCATGATAAATTCCTTTTAAAACATATACATTATAAATATTTATTTAATATTTATATTATAATATCAAAATTATATCATTAATCATTAATCTTTAATCTATTTTTTTAAAATTCCCTGTGATTCTAACTTTTATTATTTTACAGAAACTACTTTCCGGTATCTATGTGAGTTTTTTGTCTAAAATCTTTAATTAAAATGTTTATAAAATAAATAAATTATTATTAAGTTTTATATATAATAAGATGTCTAAGAATTCTATGAGAGTAAATGTCCCTTGAGTTTCAATAAGATTTGTAGTTCTCATATAAACCCATATACTATCTTATTTAATTGAGATATATCTCTAATTAAATTATAATCTTCCATAACTGTTTAATGTTTATTCCCTTATTATGAGTAAAAAATCATTATTTGCTTGTAAATATTAATTTCATACAACTTTTCCTTCCCACTTAAGGACAATTATTATTGTTATTTTCTAAACACCTTTAATTTTTCTCTTTAATTACCAATGGTTTTTTTATTTATATTATTTGTCAAAAAATGCTTTAATTGTAAGAGTACCAATACAAACTCAACTATAAATTTAAATTTATAAAATTAATTTATATTATTATAATAACTTATGTTAAATTAAAATTATTTAGAATAATCATATATTTTCAAATTATGAATGAAAGTTTCGATTAATATTTAAAAAGATATTTTTTAAATTATTGATTAAGAAGTATTCAAATAACTTTATTCGATTCAGACATTGGCAATTAATTAATTTACACTTTGCATGTGTGTATAAATAAACTCTCATTCTTAAATAACTTAAAATATTTCATAATAAAATTAATGTATATTATTTTATAGTAATTATAATTATTTAAATAAATAATATGATACTTAATTGTATTTAATTAGTAATTTAATTTTAACTATTCCTTATTAAATTTGTATCATTAACAAGAACCATTCTGTTTAAAGACATCACCCTATTTATAACATTTTTTTATATTATACTCATTCAATATAAGTAACATCCATTTATTGTTATAGGTTTATTAGGTAATATTCGTTGAGAAATATCAATAAATAATCAAAACTTAAATTCAACTAAAAAATAAATTATAATAACATATTTTTATTTTTGTTGACTTTTTAATTCCTGACTTAAATATTAAGTACTTGCTTTTGCCTGTAATTATTATGAATATTGTTAACTTGTCTTAATAATTTCTTTATTTTTAATTTATTTATTATATAATTTCAAGTTCCTTATATGCTAAATTAAGCCAATTAAATTCTTATAAGTTATTATTTAAAGCTAATGTTCATAATAAATATCTAAAATTAAAAATAAGTTTAAGCTGTTAGGAATAATCAATTCAAATTAAAAAATATAAATTGAAAAAATATTAATTATTTTTAATAATACATAATCTCCTTCTTAAAAAGTCTCAGTTTCAAACTAGAATTAATATGTTAAATTGAACATTTTTATAAATACTATTTTATAATAAAATGTAAATTTATTAAAAGATTTATCATATAATATAATTTTTATATTCATAAGGTTATTAGGATATTCATTATAATAAGATTAAATTTTTTTAATTATTTTATTATGATATGTATGTAATCTAATGTTTGTTCACTATATTTTGTGAACAAAATAAATACCAATTATAATAAATGGGAAAATATTTAATCAATTAATGTTTTAATTTTTAACTTTAATAATTTTAACAAATTCTTTACAATTATAAAATTTAAGAAGCTAAATAGTGTGGTTAAAAATAAAAAACAAATTAATAAGAGATAATAAAAGTTATTCGAATAATTAATTTACAAACCTAAATACAATATTATTAATGCTTTAACCAATTTATTATTAAATTAATATTAGCTCTACCTTTTAAAACAATATTATTATTAAAATTCTATTCAATTAATCAATTGTTTCTAATGTTAACCTATCTTTTAATTAAATTTTTTTTATTTTTATTTACTACATATAAAATTTATTATAAACTTAATTGAAATTTAAACATTAAGTACTTTAATATTATTTATGAAATGTCAAGAATTCATAATCTTTAAGGCTAGAATTTGCCCTCAATATATATTTATTTAAATTACATATTATATATTTATTTTATTCTACATTAAATTATATTATTAAATGATCTAAAAGGTTAAAATTTTGTTTCACTATTTAGATTATCTCCCTATTTTAATATTAGATAATTATTAGAGGTTATATATAAACAGATTTTTTTTAAACATTAGAATGGATAGGTCTAAGTTCATTGTACCGTTTTCTTATTATAATAATTTTAGACACTGGTGAATATAGATCTAGTCAAATCTTAAATTATTTATTCATTGTATTATTTTTAAGAAATATAATTAAATCATAAATTAAAAATAATATTCACACATTTAATTTAATAAAATTTTATATTAAAATTTCAAATTCTTTTATGTTAAATATGAATTTGTATAATTTTTAAGATTAATAAAAATTAATCTTCATTATTCTAATGTGCTCAATAAGTTAATAAAAAAGAAACTTATATTGGTCTATCTTGGCTGATTTTATTTACTAAAAAGAAAATTTTTGAGGGCATATAATTTTAATAACATGTTGAAAGATAAATTAAGGAATTGGTATTGAGATTTATAAATGTATAAGATGAAAGAATGATAATTTTATTTGTGTACATGAACTGGATATAGAGAGAATTAAGTAATTTGGTTGATACCATTTAGCTCTTATTATGTTTGCATAAAAATTATAGCTAAACTTGCTCTAAATTGCACCTTGAATGACACATTTACAATATACACTAAAGTCTCTTTATATTTTTGGTGTGATTAAACACATCAATATATTATATTATTAACTAATTAAGCCCTATATTTTAATAAAAATTTAACTATTTTATTTAAAGCAATGTTTTAATGTTAAGAGGACAGACAATTCAGTTGATTTGGTTTATTTAAAAATTTCAATTTAAAGCATAAGCCAAAATCTTTTTTGATAATTGTACTAAAGAGTTTGGTTAATATAAAAACTATTATCATTTAACTCTAAAAATTATTTAATATATTTAATTAATAAAATTGGGGGGGATCTAAGTCGGTACCACTCAATTTTTTAAATCCTAAGTCGTTACTATAAGAATAAATTTTTTACCCCAAAATACTAAGTCGGTACCACAAAAAATTTTTTCTTTTCATTCAACTAAAATTAATATTGTTGGCATTCATTTGATTTGGGAAATTAATAATTAATTAATTATATAATAAATTAAAATCGCGGCAGTTAACTTTTTGGAAACTTAGACAATATGGTACTTGTTCGATAGGGAATTCAAAATTAGCTGGACTTTAATATTGGCGGTACCCCTCTATCTCATTGCTGGAGCGAGATAACTTGAGTTTAATTTTGGGTGATTTTTTAAGTTGATTTTAATGCCAATTTTAAACTCAAGTTATATCGCTCCAGCAATGAGATAGAGGGGTACCGCCAATATTAAAGTCCAGCTAATTTTGAATTCCCTATCGAACAAGTACCATATTGTCTAAGTTTCCAAAAAGTTAACTGCCACGATTTTAATTTATTATATTATTAATTAATTATTAATTTCCCAAATCAAATAAATGCCAACAATATTAATTTTAGTTGAATGAAAAAAAAATATTTTTGGGTAAAAAATTTATTCTTATGGTAACGACTTAGGATTTCAAAAATTGAGTGGTACCGACTTAGATCCCCCCCAATTGTATTAATTAAATAATTATGTTTATTTCAATTCCAAATTCAATTCTATTATTCATATAACTCAAAATCATTTCAAGTACCTATTTTATATTTATATTGATCCTATTTCAACTAAGTTTATAATCACAAAAAAATACAAATTATAATATATTAATGCTAATATTATTTGTTTGCCAAGGCTATATAATATTAAATTTTAGTTGTTATTACACTTTTGGAATTGTTCCTTGATGTCTTTTTCCAAAGAATTACCTCAATAAAATAGTTGATTTATTTCAAATTAATTTCAATTCTCCTCTTCATTGTTTCCCTGATTAGATAAATTATTACTTATAAATTTAATTAATTCGCTTTGTTTTTGCATCCCTATTATAATTGTTTTTCAATCGAATAATTTTTCATGAAATAATAGCAATTTATCAAATATAAATGGCATATGTTATCTTTGAAATATAATGATCGTTAGTTGATATATGCGCCCTATTTAATCATAAGATATTATATGTAATATTTTTTTATAGAGCTAATACTTTAAATATAATTAATAAGCCAGCAGATTTAATTATGAATTGTGATAAAGAGAAATAAAATTAGATATATTACTAAATTTTCGTTGAATTATTTTTCAACTTATCTAAATAATTGTATACTTATTACTATAATCATTTTATATGGTATAAAATTTGAGTCCTTATTAATATCAAAGATAATAATCAAATTATTGCTTATCTATTTTTCCGCTATTTGGTAAATATTTTTATTAATTTTAAATTGCAAATATTATGCTTAAGATTATTAATATCTTTTGTAAACTTTAGCATTAAATAATGGTTAAATCGTATATAGGCATTATAATTAATAAGATATTAATTTAATATTTTATAAATATAATATTTAACATATTCTTGTGATAACTATCCCCTGATTGTTATAATTTAATTAAAGGAATCTGCTTATAATTTACAAAGATTTTTACCACTTATCGTAATATTTCAATAATACAAATATTTCTCATTTTTTAAGAACTACTTTTTATTAATTTCTTATTTCTTTGAGTTTAAGGTCAGATTACCGGAGACTATTTAATCAAGTTTATGTTGTTTTACAAATTTAATTACTTGTTTAGAAATTATACCACCAATCTGATTATTTTACTGTGACCACTCATTTTAAATGAGATACTTAGCAATAGCACAATTTAAAAATTCCCATTATTTTAATATTTTTTTATTTTAAACCTGTAATATACAGTCTAGATGCATTAATATTATAGGAAATAAATAATTAACTCAAGATTAATTTATATAATTATAATTATAAGTTTTTTTTTAAAAAAATTTATTAATTAAAATAAAAGATATATTAATTGTTAATAATCAGAGTAAAAATACTTTAAAAATTAATGTCCCTATTTTTTCAAAATTTAGTTAATGCAAATTAATTAATTTAATTCAAATATAAAGTAATTATATCAATGAATTTTTTTTTATTTTACTTAATAAGACAATTAATCTGTTTATTTATAATAATATACTAACTACAAATTATATTTTTATTTGAAATTTTAGAAATAAAATATAAATAAAGCATAATAATATTTGAATTGTTTTAGATGTCCAAATAATTTGTATTTAATTAGATATTGAATTTTCTTAAATTCCCTGTATTTTTTAAGTTTCAATCAATCAGAATTGTTTGACCCGTTTCCTGACAATAGTTTTAATTCATTTGAACCACTAATTTATTTCATCACATTAAACTATCTTAAGATGTTCTTATATGCTTCAACAACATCCTTTCCATTAATACCTTTCAATATATTTATCTTATTCAAATTAAATCAGAGTATTAATTAGGCAGATTATTGTTTGGCCAGATTACTAAATTAAATAGTTTTAATTTTGATTTCTCAATTTGGATTAAATGCAATTAGACAACCCTCGTTGTAAAGTCTAGAAAATATCAAATATTTCAAAGTAATAATTTTTAATATTCAATCAAAAAAATTGTTTCTCTGATTTCAAAAAGCTTATCCAATCATTACTCACATAAATACCCTAGTGAATACAAATAAAACAAGGAAAGGCTCAGATATTAAATGTTATTAATTATTATTTTTATTATACTGAACTAAATATATAAAATTTTAATATCTATTGGTTGATAAAGTTTTTATCTAAATTCTTTATAATAAATATCCTAATAACTTATAAATCTGTAAGCCTATAATATATAAAAGTTAATCCTCCATTAATTTGTTTATCATAATTTAATTTTAACAAACAAATATATATTTTTATTTATAAAATAATTATTCTTAATAGGTGAAATATAAATAACTTCTTAGATTGGACGTTTTATGAATGTAAAAATGATAAATAACTATTCTTCTATAGATTATTTTTAATTTTATTGTAATTATTCTTTGTCTTATATTAACCCCTATATAAATTATTATAAAATTTTATTGTAGTCATTATTATTTACTAAATAGACCCATTTTACTATAAACATCTTGCTTTATTTTATCAAATTCATATGTATTATGAAAGGTTTCCAAATCATAATAATAAAAAAGAAAAATATTTAATTAAGCTACTCAAAAAATATTATAGAAAAGAAATTATATAAAACATCTAAAATATTAATTTATTTTAACTTGAAATTTTTTTTATAAATTAATTATAATACATAATATTTGATAACCAGGTCATATTATTATAATAGTTATGTTTTTTAAAGTAATTAATTTAATTTTTCATTAAAAATAAACTATATATATATATATATCTCATTATAATATTTTCAGTAAGATTTTTTTAAATATATAAGATTTGCTTTTAAATAAATGCAATTATTTTAATTTATTGTCTAATTTATATAAAATTTTATTTTTAATATTTTATACAATTATACAATAAACATATTTAAAATAGTTATTATTTCTTTTTAATTAATTCATTTTCAATTTTTTTCCCCACTTATTACAGCTTTCAATTAATCCCCTTCTTGTAATAAATTTGAATTTATAATTTAAATTGAGTTTGTACTACATTATTGTGCTATATTGTAAATTCAAATGTTATAAGAATTGATATTTCGTAGAATTGTTAAATCTTCATTTAATAAATAAATTAATCTTATATTTCTATAAATATAATTAAGCAAATTATATAATATGATTTTTAAATTAAAAATATCTCAATATATTTTATTATTTGTAATATTTAGTTAGTCATATTAAGAAAAATCCACCCATTATTTACAATATTAATCTAATCAGTAATCCTTATACAAATAAACAATATTTTATTGTTAATTCTATAGCTTTCTTTTCTATATTCCCCTGTATATTGTTTCTTAAATATATTTAGAGATTTTATTTTAAAAAATGACAAGACTTTTATTTAAAATACTTTCACACATACATCACCAATAATAAAATTTGAATAATTTATTTAAATTTTAAAATTACATTTAAAAATTATAATAATTTTTTCTTTTATATTAAATAAATTAATAAATTTGAAATATCTTTATATTGAGTTTGTTTGAGTTTATCATAATCATAATAGTGTTTATTAATTTCATTAATATATTAAATTGGTTTATTCGATGATTCCCTTTATTCTTAAAATTTGTAAAATTCTTTCTTGGAAGAAATGTTATATATTTATTCATATTTAAATAATAAATTTTGATTATCCAAATAAATGATAAAATATTTGATATCATAAATGTTACTATGAGTATTATTTTTTATTCTTATTCTGTTTAAAGGTACTATCGAATTAATGCACTGATTAAATTTTCGCCCATTCTTATTAAAATGATTAATAGTATTTCTAATACTTATTTATTTTAATTTATAATTATATTAATTTCTGGTTTCTTATATGCTTATTTCAGCCAATAAAATTCTTAAAAGATTTAATAATTAAAATATAAATAGTATATACAATAATAGTAAATCTTTATTTCATTTTAATGAATCCAAAATCATTTGAACTTCATTTATTCATTTAAAAAAAACTGTTTATCATAGCTTTGAATTAATATTAATTATGTTATTGCATTTTAAGCATATTTTTATTTTTGGAGATAGAAATCTGTTTGATTGATTACAATATCTAATTCATATTAGTTTACAGTAAATATAAAAGAACATATAAATCAAAATTTCATATATCATATTATATATTAAACAATTTATTTTAAATATAGTGTTCAAGGAAAACAATTATAACTTGCCTAAATAAACAAAAACTAAACAATTATTGGGAATTTGCAGATCAATATAATTCCTTAATGAAATAGAAAAACAATTGATGTTCAAATATTATATTAAATATATCAAATTAGATAAAGATTTAGAAAACTTATAAAAAATTAGATTTTAAATTAATGGAGCATTAAACTTTCAAACATTGGGGGATTTTCATAAATTAATTTAATAAGAAAGGATCTTAATGATTGATAATAAAATTTCTTTGATTTTTAAATCTTAAAAAAGGATTAAATTAAAATTATTTCATATTGAAAAAAGGTTCTGTAGCTTTTTTATTCCAAATTTTTACACTATGTTTATTCAGGACTGTTTTTTAGTTTTTTTTCTAATTTTTTAAAAATAATTTGTTCGAAATTTAAACATTTTGAGATTTGTAATTTTTATCATAAACATAAAAATATATATTATAATTATTATTTTTTTTAAAAAAGAAGTTTATTTTATCTATGTATCAATCAATAATTAATAAAATATTTTCTTGACAAAATAAATTGTTTAAAAGATAGAAAGTCAATTGAATTTAATTAAATTAAATTTTTCTAAATATTAATTTACCTAAAAATAAACCCAAAGTTTTACTAATTTATTTAGTATTAATTTTATTGTATTCAGTACAATTTATTAGAAAGATAAGATTGAAATATTGGAGATGTAAATAATAATTAAAGAAATAAATAAACTTAGAATTAATTATTCATTGATGCTGAAGATATTAAGTCATTGCAAATTCACATTGATAACCGTTAATTAATATATCAATTTATGACTAGACTACAATTAAACTTGATTGTATTTTTAATTTATTATATTCCTCAATGTATGTTTCATTATGGATATTTTATTTTATTTATTTAGAGCTCTAATGTATTAAATTAAATTTATTACCAAAAAGAAAAACTAATCTGCTTTTATATATTATAAATTTAAAAATTACAATTAAAAATAGTATGAAGCTTTCTTAACTGCCTCAAAATAATAATTTGCTTACTATCTTGATTTATGACTTTATATTAAATTATTTTTCATAATAATAAATATTCTTACTATTAAAAACATTTAATTGAATTTTTTTATTGGATGAGGTCTTGACATTTTTTCCCTTTATTGTAATAAATTACTTAAAAAGTAATATTGTCAGTAAAAATGTTTATACTTTAATGATGTATACACAATGTTACCCAGAATTTATTTTTATATTACTGCAAATTATATTAGTATGATATGTAAATTCCCAATTTTTAGTATATTTAAGTAAACCACTATATGATCTCTTCTTATAAAACGGTTGATAAAAATTGACATCTTTAATTGCAAAAAATGTCTGATTTATTTATTTAATAACTTTTTTAATTTACTATATATTTTGTTAATAATAAATTTTATATTTAAATGTAAAGATATATCAATAAAAAAATTAAAATCAATAAATATGTTTAAATTTCATTTTTATATATTTTTTTGATCTTAATATTTTAATGAAGGAAGTGTTTTAATGCCATTTTAATATATATTATTTATTTAAACCCCAATTTTCAATTCATTTCTTGTAATTAATAACTCTTTTTCAAAATATCCTCTAAATAAAATCTATGATTACAATAAAATAGCAGTATTTTTATATATTATTTCTTATTCAATGTATTCACCAATATCAATCCTTATTAAATATAATTAATTAATAGTTTTTTCCATTTGTTTATTTCTAATAACACAATCTATTCCTATTAATTTATTTAGCCTATTTTGCTTTCAATGACATTTTCCATTTTAATAGAAAGTTTAGAGAGAGAAATATTTAGAAATTAATGGGGTAATTAATTAAATGTTATGAAAATTATTTATCGATATATTATTTTGTTAAAGGATTATTTTATTCTCCTTTATTCGTTTGTATTATAACTATCAATCTTGTAATTAATGTATGATTCAAAGGGATGTTTCCCGTCATTATTTACCTATGAATTCTTATTTTCTGATTAAATAATCTCTTAAGAACCAATAAATCTGTAGAGTTCAATATGTTATACCCCTTTTGTTTACTATTGCTTTGTAACTCTAAAATGAGTTTTTTTCTGTAATTTATATTAGAAAAGACTTTCTTAAATAAATTTCACTTTTTGTGAAAGTCCAGAATTATTATTAGGTATTAATTATCATATTAAGTTGAAATTCTTTACTTTTACATTTTTAAATGGAACAATATTAATATCTAATATAATTATTTGGGCATTTCAACCTTTTCAAAAATAAATAACAATCAGCATGAATTTATTTCCAATTTGTTTGACTATGCTATTAATCAGCATTATTTAAATCTAAAATAAGTTTAAAATCGTTCTACCTCAATTTAATAAATAATATAAAACAATAATTTTATGATTGATATTTGATAATTTTAATTATGAATTAAAATTAAATTAAAATTAATTATTTCAAATAATTTGTTATTTTAATGATTTACGATGAAGTATATTTTTCTTTTAAAGATATGAATTCTATATTTGAGTTTTGTAATTTCCATTTATGTAAATATTTTACTATTTATGAGCAAACACTATAAATAAATTAAAGAATATATTTATGTAGCTGTGGAAAATCTAATATCGAAATAAATATTTGATGATCTTGCTGGTTATCAAATAAAAGTACAATCTTTTTTACAAACTAAATTTTAGCAGTCATTTAATATTCCAATATGTTATTATACTAATTATTTCGTAGATTATTTTTATAATAACTATTTATTTAACATTAATATAATCAAATAGTGTTGGAAATAGGTTATTTTTCATTTATTATTTAATGCTTTTTTAAATAATAATTAATAATAAAATCAAAGGCACCCGATAAAAAGTAGCCCATTCTAAGAAATTATATAAATATCTTAAATATTTGAATATATATTTAATTACTTATAAAAATATATATTTCCCATTTCTTAAATTATTTATCAATGTATTAAAAACGATTAATTATAATGAAGCAATGTTATTAAAACATAATTTATTAATTTCTAAAATTATTTTTAAATTAATATTCTTTACTTAAAATTAAATAAATTACAGTTACTATTAGAGACCTCAATATCACATTTAAATAGAGAAAAAACACTATTTAATTTATAATCATTTAATGATAATTTTATAATAATTAAATATTTTACATTTAATCAAACCATGATTATGCTTCCTTTAATAAATAGTATTTTATTCATTCTTAATATATCAGTATTGATTTATATCATTTATCAAGTCATATTCCATTAGATATTATAATTTTTATAAAGGTTTCAAAACTAAGGATGTATTTAAATAATGATTTAATTTAAATTATTTTGGTCTTTAATATCTTAATTTACATTTTTATAGTTGCAAAATGAATGTTTTATTTTATTAAAGTTTTATATTGCAAATTAGAGTGAATTAAAACATTCAATTAAAAAGAAATATTGAATTTATTTAAATATAATCATTGATTAATTTAGCAATAGGCTTACCATATCTATACTACTTTTCTATAATTTCCCTAGTAAATCATAGAAATAAAAATTGAATTAATGACTTTTATTTTTTTAAATCTTTATAATTATTTATTTGATTCTCCATGATTATGAAGATATTTGTATATTAATTTTTATTGTTGATTATGCATCATTTGTTTCACCATCTATAATATACAAAACATCATATCTTTAACTCATAGTTTATAAGTATTATGTTATCATTAATTGTATAATAACTTATTAAAATGTTTAATAATTTTTATTTTATAAATAATTTATTAAATATGCTATAAGAACCATTAGTAAAATTAATATTTTAATGCAGTAATTTATAAATATTTTATAATGGAATTATTCAAATTATAATGAGCAGATGTTAAATTTATTAATATATCTGATTAAATCTTGGTTGTTTGCCCTCATTTTATCAAAATATAAATTGATCTACGCTATAATTTATTATAACTACTTCTTTGTTTAAATATAAAACTCAAATATTTCTATTCAAAATGTCTTTTTAAAATGTTTAATTTGACAAAATCTTCCTTGTGTCTTAATAATAATTTAGAATTAAATTATCCTGCTATCTCAGTTTAGTGTTTACCAATAAAAATAGAAATTTTTTTCAATTTCTTTTTAGATTAAGAGAAGATTATCTTTTTATTTCTAAAATTATATAAATGATAGAAGAGATTTTTAGCACCCTATATCATATTAATTTTTGTATGATTTCTATAATATCCAATTAATTATAAATAAAAATAATATAAATTTCATGATTATAATATATAAGTTATTTTATTATAGTTAAAATAAAAAATTTTAACTTATCACAAGTTAAATGTGCCTTTCATTTAGTTTCCACCTATTAGTAAAATTCTTAGTATGTTTTTAATTAATTAATAGCTGCTTTGCCCTAATATAAGTAAAGATAATTATTTAAATTGCTTATTCGAATAGTTAATATAAATTAAATCATATAAAATGTTTATAATATTTAATTTACAAGATCAAAGCTCTATTGTTATTATTAGAAAATGACTATAAATTCCTTTATTAAATAAATACTTAATTATGTCTCTGGATATATTTTAAATAAAGTCGTTTAGTGTATATGATCAATTATTTTTTAATTTATTATTATATAATTTCAAGTTCCTTATATGCTAATTTGAGCCAATTAAATTCCTATAGAGTTTAATTAAAAATTTAAACATTTATATTAAGTATTAAATTGATTAATGTTTCACCTTATAAAATTTTGATAATTATCTAATAAAGAGTTAATTAAAATTTTATGATATATCGAGAATATTGGAATTAAAATTTATAATACATTAAAAAGAAAATATATTCATGAATTTAAAATTAGTTTTATTCTCTAATTTTATTTACTATTATTCTCCTCTTTTTCTACAAACTTATCTTCAAATATTATATTTTTAAACCTATTGTAGCTATCAACCTTTATTAAATTAGTGTTGTTCTAATATTGAAACATTTTAAGAGTCATAAATCATTATTATTCAATTCTTCAGTTTGGTAAGCTCCCTGTAATAATTAATAATGTTAAATTATAATTAAATTGAGTATTTAAGACTAATATATTTTGATATAATTAAAATCTATGACAATTAATTATGCTTAACCATAAAAAATATAAATTTTTCATAAAAATTTGTTAATATGATTCTTTATGATTGTGATGTTTTTTATCAGATAAAAGCTATAAAATAATTGTTTTGGCTTAAAATAATCAATTGTAAAAATCAGTACTTTAATAAATTAATTTGCTACTATTATAAACTAAAATTGCACTATAACCTTATATTTAAAGGTAAATTTTGAGTTTTATATATATCAAATAATACAATTTTTTTTAATTCTATTAATTAAAATTTCATTTTGATTTCCAAATTTATTATAGTTTAGTCTCATATTTTTTAAATCAGCTCTCGTACTCCTCTTATAAATGAAGTTTTTGTAATCCATTATTTCAGATTTATAAATTAAATATCTTATCTAAATCAACAAGCAAAGTATAAATTAACGTCTTTAGTTTAAATTTCTAATTTATACTGTATAGTACATATTACTTTTTATATAATCATTTTATAGTAAACTGTCTTAAGTTTTGAAAATACTTTTGATTTTTCTAATTTTACTTGAGAATAAATTCTTATTATTGAACATATTAATCCTAGAACTTAGTAACAATATTTTAATGAATGTATTAATTATTGATTTATTTTGATACCCTACTAAAGTTCATTCTGATTCATTTAGTTTTTATAAATCCAATTATAATCGTTATAATCTGTCTTCTAGACTTAATTAGACCAAATATAGTTAAAATAGACAACTCAATTATATAATATAATCAATATTTTAAAAATATATAATACCATTATAATTAAAGTAATAAAAAGAACAGTTTATTTTATTATATCTACACGATTATTGTCATAAGTCAATATCTTAAGTTAAATTCTTAAAGACCCTTATTAAATTATTTGAATCAATTTTATAAATAAAGATCTTGTTTATTACTTGTTATCTCCTTATCAATTAGTTTGTATTTAGCTTTTTAATTTATATTATTACATCCAGACTTATTATAATAAATGTAATAATATTTTATTCATAGATTTTATAATAAATCTATATAAACTTCATAACTCAATTTTAAAACTTTAAAGGGACCAATTCTTTCAATCTTATAAAATAAAAAATAATACTATAAATTATATAAATCTTGAACTTAATATACATTTTGCTTTACTAAACTTTGAAAGGGCAATATGTAAATAGGAGTTAATGGAATAATCCTGTAGATTAATTTTTATAAAAAAAACAATTTGTTATTGTTATAAATAGTAATTATTATGTTCTATAATATTTTTATTACTCTTTTAGAATAAATCTCGTCTATTTTGTTAATAAATCATGCCTCAAATATTAAATCATAATCAAATCGTCATTAACTCTTAAAAAGTTTTTATTTTATTCATATATGTATAAGCGTTAAGCAAAATAATTGATTATATTTGTTATTAATAATTTATGTAAAATACAATACTAAATTATTTATTAAATTATACATTTTTAATTTAATACTTAGATTCAGTATGTATTAATTATCTTAAAGTAAAAAATCAAATAGGCTAAGACTTTTGTTTCCTAGTCACTCTAAAATAGTTAAACCTCATATATATAGATGTTATTGACCCCGTTTTAAACTAACATACACAATTTATATTTTTTAATAGAATATAATTATAACAATTTTTTTTTAATACAATTCTTTATTTATCACAAAAGCAATTTCAATTGCACATTAAATTATATTATTTATTCTTTTGCATTATTGGAATGTTTATTAATGGGTCCCTTTGCATACAACCCCTTTTTTAATAATTTTATAATATTTCACTAGTTCTCTTTTCAGTTTATTATAGAAATAATTTAAATTTCAAATAATTTATTATTCATATGCTCTTAAATTTATTAAAAAAAAACATATAAATGATAAATACATATCATAATCATTAAATTATTATTTATTGTTTTATGCTTATCTATTTTTAATTTTAAAAATAAAAATTATCTTAAAATAAAATTGGTAAATTGATTAGAAAAATTAGAAAATTATTTAATTCTTACAATAAATATAAAATCCTTGAAAAAACACTAAAAACTTTTTTACAAAATAGAATATATGTGTTATAATTTAAAATATATACATTTTTGTGACTCTAATATATTAATATTTTTTTAACTTACTATTGGCATTTATTCAAATAATTACTTTTCAATAAAAAACTCATTTACATATATATGATCATTTAAATTTTGTATTAGAATCATTTTTAAATATAGAATGTATCATTATTGTCATGTCCCTTTTTAAATATTAATATCAATAATTTCCACAAGATCATTCCTATTAAAAAATCCCATTCTTTATATAATATAATTAATTATCTATCCAAATTGAAGGCAGGTATGTTTACCTTTTTAGATGTAAATATCTTGAATTGTAATCAAGTAATAAATAAAATTTTCCTTAAAAGCTACTCTAGTTTATATTTATAATTTTTTGGAATATTTCATCAAGGTAATTTTCCCCTAATACTTTATGTATATTTATAATTTAAAATATTTTTGTTTATTTATATGAAATTATAAATATTTCTCATTGATAAAAACGTAGTAGAGAGAATCATTGAACTTTTTATTACAATAATTTTAAGACAGTATCAAGATGTTTAATCTTTTATTTTTATATATTTTTATTCAATAAAATCAATTTGTTATATTTTATATTACTTATTTAAATATTCCTTAATACTATATCAGTTAAACTCAACTCTTAAATCATGAATTCTTTATTCTAGTATTATTAGTTATTCTATTCTTAATTGAATGCCCTGATTACTTATTATTAGTTAAAGACTTTATTCAAATTTTTGTTATTTTAATATATTTATTATAATTTTGAATTAGCTTATATATCAAATTGAGCCAATTATATGCTCATGAGATAAATTTTAATAGCAATTAAAAAAGATTGTTTGTTTTATTATAGATATAAAAAAATGGTTTGCATATAAATATTATAAAATTATAAATAGTATTTTAGTATATTTTTTACCATGATTAGCAGCAATCAAAAGAAAGCCAAATTAATTAAACTTAAATATATTAATTATTAAATATGAGTAATCGGCAAATAAATAATTAAATTAAAATAACACTATGCTCAATAAGTTTATATAAAATTAGAAATAATTTTTTATACTAAGTTTTTAGAAAAAAACAAATCGTCAAGTAGTTTCAATTTTTCATTTTCTAAAAATTGATATTGGAGATATGATCATAACCAATTATGAGAATTCTAAATATTATGCTCAAATATTACCAATTCAATTATAAAAGAAAGGGGAAAAAATAATGTTCTATGAATGGTTTCAGTTACTAATAAAAATCAATAAATATATAAACATAATTAAGAATATAAAATTAGTATATTAAGCTATAATAATTCCTTGAATATGGAAATCATTTTGGGAATAAAATATTCATGAAGTAGACTTAAAATAAATAGCATCATATTCAATGATTTATACTTCTCTAATTTATCAAATACAAACTCTATATTCACTTTATTTTAATTAACTAATATGAACTATAAATTAGATATAAAATTATAATTTTAAATAAATATAATTTTTATTTTATTTTAAAAATATAAGTTTATGGATTGTATTAAATTATCAAATAGATAATAAAAAAAGTATTATAATTTACCTGACTGATAAATATAATAGGATTAGCTGAATATAATTTATAAGGCAAATATTTATAACATATTTTCAGATTATCGTAAATTATATGCCAGAATTCTGCTGTGAGTGCAAAGTAGATATCAACTCAAAAATTATTTATATTTAATTCAAATAATAGAAATCATAAGGCCAATCTTACTAGAATCAAATTTTATTTTATTTTTAAGAATCTGGATGTTGATATTGTTCGGAATGTGTCAGCTAAATTTTGATAGACAATCTTAACAGAGAAATCACTTGTACTAAACACAACAATATAGTAAATACTTATATAAATAATTATATTAATTATTATAAATCTTTCTTTGCCTTCAGAATTAAATGGGAACGAGCCCATCTTATATTAGTTTATTTTATTAGCTTCAGTTAGACAGGTGAAACTTTATAATTGTTATTTTCAATTTGATTTTAATCATTAAATAACTATTAATTATTAAAAGTTATTTAAAATTGTATAAAACTAAATAAAAGAAGTAAAAGCTCCCTTTAAACAACCAATTCACAGTTCAATAAATGACAACCAATTTAATTTATATATTTATTTAAATTGGATGGGCTGGCAAAGATTTAATTAGAAATTAAACAAAGTAATGATTCTAACAATATCATCTAATAGCAACATATTTCTTAGCCTCTATAGGAAAATTAAATGCAATTTAATATTATTTATATTTTTTAATAATTATTAGTTTATTTATTGAAACAATATAAAATTAACTTTTAAATTCAGCATGTAAATTTCAAATTAATTTTCTATAACAAACAATAAATTTGATTTATATATACTTTTTTTTATATTTTATTAAAAATAAATTATAAACAAGATAATTTAAGTATATTATAGATAATATAAAAATTGGTCTTCAATCGTAACAGAAGAAGAGCAAAAACAGGAATAAGAAGAGGAAAAATAACATTAACCAGAAGTAATTAACAAATATAAAATATCGAGCGAAGTATAAGTCCCAATATATGAAGAATTCAAATTATTCTCTGTCTAGGAAAAAACTAAATTGTTTAGAGACCTCGTTGACTAAGAAATTTACAAAACATAATTCAGTCTCTTGAAGCAAGAAATATCAAATAAAATTTAATTATATTTTTAATTAGATTTTAATAGATTTAAAAATTAAATATCTACTTTTTCGACAAAACAATATAATATATTGTATAGTGCATCTCGAGATGGATATAGAGCTTATAAATTCCATTAATTATGTGACAACTAAGGACAAACTATAACTTTTATTCTAAGTTAATTTGGATAGGTATATGGAGGATACACATCTAATATCAATAATATAATTCATATAAATATAATTTTTATTCAAATTGTTTAGAAATCTTATTAAGATTACCTTTTGATATAAATTACATTATTTTATAAAATGTTAATTTTATTTTCTATTTGTGTTGTAGATTATAAAAATTCATGATTAAAAAAAAGTAAAACTTTACAATTATATGATATTTATTTAAATTAATTTTATTATTATAATTCTATTTACTTTATTATTATAAATCTATTTACTTTATTCTACCAGTAACTTTTTTATTTTTATATTAAATCTGTAGTGTAGACATCGCCAGATACCTATAAACATTACAGTGACAGTGATGCCTTTCTATTAAGTTTGACTTTGAGACACATCTACAATCAATACAGAAACGAAGATTTCGCAGTTGGCCATCATAAGGATAGGCTTTGTGGGTATGGAGGTTCTGATTTTATACTAAGAGATAGTTGTAATGTCAACTTCAATAGTTATTCTGACTTAGGGTACACCTATACATTAGAGAGTAATAATTAGCAGAGGAATAGACTTGAAAAAGTTAAATAAACCAAAATTGATCAATAGATATAGTTCAAAGTACTCCAGATTGAAGTTTATTATGTATATTGATGATTTACATAAATTGATAAGTCGTTTATCAATAAAACTAAAAAAATCAATTATTCTATTAAATTAATTAATTTTAACATATTAGGAACTTATTTTAATTGGATTAATCATATTAAATTATAAAATTTGATTTTTATAGTAGTTTATATAAAATTGACTAATTTTATTATTTTACGAAAATAACTTTATATTTTAGCAATACATTTGAATTTGGAAAATTAAATTAAATTAATTATTTTATAATTAAATTTAGAGCAGTTAACTTTGTCGACACCTAGGTATAACAGTACTTGTATGACAGAAAATTTCCATTCAGCTGAATTTTACTTTTAGCGCTGCCTCTCTTTCTCATCTCTAGAGCTAGTTAATTTGATTAAATTTTTGGTTATTTTTTAAGTTAAAATTAATACAAAAATTTAATCAAATTAACTAGCTCTACAGATGAGAAAGAGAGGTAGCGCTTAAAGTAAAATTCAGCTGAATGGAAATTTTCTGTCATACAAGTACTGTTATACCTAGGTGTCGACAAAGTTAACTGCTCTAAATTTAATTATAAAATAATTAATTTAATTTAATTTTCCAAATTCAAATGTATTCCTACACTAGCATTCCTGAATTATAATTTATTTGGAAAATAATTAATAATTTTTATGTTAATTTAAAAAATAGGTTAAGTTAACTTTTTGGAAACATATAAATTATGATACTGGTTGGATAAAGAATTGTAATAAAGCTGGACTTTTCTACAGGAAGTACTATTTAATTTGATTCTTGGCTAATTTAATAAACTCTAATTTTTTAGGAAAAAATAGTCTATAAAAATCTCACAAAAAGTTAAGATCAATTTATATCACTCCATAGATGCGATAAAATTGTATCCTCAATAGTAAGTTCAAATGAGATTTTAAAATTTTTTATTGAAAAATTACCATGTTGTTTAGGTATCAATAAAATTAATTGTCCTTATTTTTATTATTTTATTTTATATTCCCAGACCAAATTTATTCCTAAAACATTGTAAATATATAGGTTATAATTAAATTTTTAATTTCATATTTTAGTAAAAGAAATAATTTAGGCAATAAGATAATAGTCTGAGTATTAGAAATTTATTCCTATCACCTTATAATTTGTCCGCTCATATAAATGATATAATTTAAATAATATTTAAATTTTATATCTCAACATATTTTAATGTTTAAATTGAACCATATTTGTAAAGCATTTTGGATAAAATTATTTTGATTTATATCTAACTTCAAAAAATTAAATTTTCTCAATTCACAATAGTATATAATTTTTACAATTATCTTCAATGCTATATATTAAAGTTTATGTCACAAAATAAATATATTGAAAAAGTAACTAATTTAAGGATATTCATATTAAAGTATAATTGATAAGAATTTATTAATTAAAGTGATATGATGAAATGTATTAGATATCGCTTTTAAAATTATTAATAGGCAAAAAATCCTTAGTAATTATTTAGAAATTAATAAAGATGTCATTACATTGCGATGAGTGCAAAAACACTTTTGACTTGAAAATTTGATAAAATTTTTATATTTTTTTAAATTAGAAAGCCCATTCTATTAACAGAATAGTTTTATTTATTTTATGAATGTGGATGCTCCTACTGCTTGAAATGTGTTAGTCAAAAATTAAAAGAAAATCCAAACAGAGAGATCTTCTGTCCTCAACACGAAAAAGTCACTACTATTAATAATTAATTAAATTTTATTTTTGGCTATACTATGCCATAAAACTTAGGCGAGAAAGAAAACAGCAAGATCATAACAAGTTTACTATCATTTGATAATTTAATTGTAATCTGTGACCGCCACGACAAAGAAAAAGCTACTTTATATTGTACTGTGTGCTTGATACCTGTTTGCCCTCGCTGCAAATATGAAACTTATTCTAAACTTTATTTTATTTAATTACTCATAAAGATCATAGTTTTATAGATCTCAAAAAGCCATAATTCAAGAATTATACTGCTAATGTAAAAAATAATATAATTTAAAATGTTCAGAAATTGTTTGATAACAACTCAAGTGAGAACAATATAATTAATTTTTGAAACATATTAAACATCTTGTATAAGTTAGATCGACAAAGCTCAAATTCATGCTCTTTAAAAGCATCAGAATTCTAAATGCTGCTTGAAAAAGTATCCAGAGTACTTTTATTATAATTATTATTATTAAATACTTGGAAATGTTGTGAGTGACGAAGAGTGCAAACAAATTTAAATTCAATATACTTATTATTTAAAAAATTGATTTGGCATTTTTCTTAACTGGAGTTGAAAGTAAATCACATAACTAATAGAGATGCAATTGGTCAAATATTTGCTTTAAATTTTTATTTAAATATAGTCGAAGAGATAAAAAAATAAAACAACATAGTAATTTAAGAAACCAAGTAGCTGATATATGAGTCCCAGGCTTAATCAAGATAAGAATAAAACAATAATCTTAAAGCTTTTGAAAATAATCAAAGTAAAATTAACTCTTAAGTTAATGACTCAATTATTATGAATATAAATAAATATATTGAAAATTTTGAATAAAATCTATTATAATAAAATAATTTAAAAATTTAATGGAAATTTCAGTGAGAGAAATTATTAAATTTCAATATTATTTCATATTTTCAAATAGAACCATTCAAGATAAAATGGAAAGGAATCTAGAGGAATTGTATTTAAATTATTTATATAATTACTACTAGATCCTAAAACCTGCTTTTTTTAAAAATTAAATAATTATGCTTTTCGGAGAAATTTGCCAAAATTGACAAGGATATTGAAATTAGTAATAAAAAGACCACAAACCTATAATAACAATTTAAAATCTTTAATTATAACTATTCTTAAAAGTTAGAGTATATTTACATATTTAACATTGTTATATTTTATTTATTTTATATTAGAGGTCCTAAACAAAAAGTTTGAAGAAACTAAAACTAATTTAGTATTTATTAATGCTGTAAAATAAGATGTTGATAATTTAGATAACTAGTTTGTAGGAAATATATATTTAACATTTTATATTAAAGTTTGTGAAGGTTAGAGACAAGGTTGATATTATAAAAGTCTTGCTTGATATTAAATTAAAATTATTTGAATTTGAATATTGTTTAATTTTTTTAGGACGACAGTTAACTGAAAATTTAAATGTTATTAAAATTACTTACCCATAAATGCTTATAAGAGTATTTTCTTATACAATTTCCTCTAATACAATATAATTGTTTTTATTTTACTTAATCTTAATAAATACATCATTATTTATTTATACTTTTATTTTAGGCAAGAAAGATCTCTAAATCTTTTAATATTTTTCAATAATGTTTACTTAAACCTTTGTAAGAAATAATTTTTAATAAATAATTTATAAAGTAATATTAAGCGAGTATAATTAAAATGGGGAGACAGTTAAAATAAAATCAAAAAAGAGATCAATTAAAATTATGATCATCTCAATACACAAGAGTTAAGATCCAACAGTCACTATTTTGAATTAAGTTTGAGTAGATCCTTATTTAATTTTAATGTATTAATCAACTAACTAAAAATGGAATTTCTTTGTTTTTTCATCTTTTTTAACTTTTTCTATTTTTTGTTCATCGATCAAGTAGATGCTGTAGCTGATCTTCAAGTTTTTTCATAATTTTCATAGATATCTTCAGGGTATCTTCAGGATATCTTCCTCAAAAATTTAAAATGTGGAGAGTGTGGAGAGTATGGAGAGTGTGGAGCCCAATATTGACATTAATAGTTAGTAATAGCACTAATAATCTCAAAATCAAGCATTATTATGAGTCTGGTTGAAATTCTAGAGAATTTCAAAATTTTACATCACTGATTTTTTCTTAGTTTTCATCAACATCATCTTCAACATTAGACATCACATCTATGAATTTTAGAAAAACAAGATGTTTTTGAAAAAATCCCAGACTCATAATAATGCTTGATTTTGAGATTATTAGTGCTATTACTACTATTATTGTCAATATTGGGCTCCACACTCTCCATACTCTCCACACTCTCCACATTTTAAATTTTTGAGGAAGATATCCTGAAGATACCCTGAAGATATCTATGAAAATTATGAAAAAACTTGAAGATCAGCTACAGCATCTACTTGATCGATGAACAAAAAATAGAAAAAGTTATAAAAGATGAAAAAACAAAGAAATTCCATTTTTAGTTAGTTGATTAATACATTAAAATTAAATAAGGATCTACTCAAACTTAATTCAAAATAGTGACTGTTGGATCTTAACTCTTGTGTATTGAGATGATCATAATTTTAATTGATCTCTTTTTTGATTTAATTTTAACAGTCTCCCCATTTTAATTATACTCGCTTAATACTAAAATAATTTTAAAAAAATTCAGTCTACAAAATTAATTTTTATATTGAGTAAAAAAAGGAATATTTACCAAGAATGAGACAATAATCAACTTTTTCTCTATATTATTTATTTATATATTACCAATTAATTAATCAAAATCGCACTCCAACTCTAATTGTTATATTTTAGGAATAGAGTGTGGAATATTATAAAACTAATATATAAGTGAATTGCATTGATAATATTACATTTCGTTTATTTAAAACGACATTAAGTTTTTATTAATAATTAAGAATATTACATTTTAGTTTATAAAATAACGTAATTTTTTTTTAATCTTAAAAACTTTTCTATTAAAAATTAAAATATATTGAAATTTTATGATCTAAATTTTATTAATAAAAACTTAATGTCGTTTTAAATAAACGAAATGTAATATTATCAATACAATTCACTTATTTATTAGTTTTATAATATTCCACACTCTATTCCTAAAATATAACAATTAGGGTTGGAGTGCGATTTTAATTAATTAATTGGTAATATATAAATAAATAATATAGAGAAAAAGTTGATTATTGTCTCATTCTTGGTAAATATTCCTATTTTTACTCAATATAAAAATTAATTTTGTAGACTGAATTTTTTTAAAATTATTTTATCAGTTAAAGAAGTTTTCTTATTTTATTTATCAATAAATCAATATTATAAATAAAAATTAATAAATACCATTTAATATTGTAACAATTTATTTTTTAATTTTATAAATATACTATTACAAAAATTTTGCTTAATAATTAATTAATACTAATTAAAATATTATTTTTTAATTTAAAAATTAATGTTATTGTTAATATATTATTTAACTGATCTACAAAGAGTAATGATTGAAGCAAATCATGACGCTCAACTATCAAATTAAAACAATACATTTATAATGAATTTCTAAATTATTAATATTATTTTTGTTATTATAACTCAATATTATCTTTATCTTGTTTTTGTATTATGGGTTGTATTACTTTATATTTTATTAATATACTATTTTAGATAGTATCAATTAAATATTACCATATTAATCATAATCTTAATTTGAAAAAGTTAGATGTATAAGATTGCCAATATATTTATATTATAAACTTTATAGTACATTAAACCAAAAATAGTCTACATCTGTAGAATTTGAGCTCACAAAACTATGTTTATTTAATAAAATGAATTTTTATAATAAAATTGAGAAGGAGAATTAATAAATTTCTATAAAAATTTATGAAAAGTATAGATTTAATAAATAATCCTATTTTTACAAAATATAAATATATATATATAGAATTTAATTTAATTTTTTATAAATAATTCTAAGATTAATTTTGTATTTATAACTTTTTATCAGATTATTAACAAACAGTTAAAATTATTTTTTTTAAAAAATAATTTCCATATAAATGTCAAACAATGGATAATGATTCAAATTATATTTATTTTCATTTATTCTCTATCAATTTTTTAAAAAAAATATTTGTGATATTTTCTGAGGCTTAACAAATCTAAAACATTTTAAAGTTAAAATATTTATTTTTTGGGGAAGGTAACTTACTCTTCATTCTAATACTCTATAAACTTCATATTAGTATTTTTAATGATATTTGTTTTATTAAGATTTTAAAAATAGCAATAAATGTTTGTAAATTGATCCACTTATTCAATTTAATATAAAAATCATAAAGTTTAACTACAATTTTTATGATTTATATTTTTGTAGTAGATAAATATTAACTGCTTTAACAATCACGATTTATAGTGTATATATTTAAAAATAATTAGATATAAAAATGAAAATTTTAAGTTATTAATAGTATTAGATTATAATACTAGATAATTAAATCATAGAATTATCAATTTAAAGAATAAAATTTTCTTTAAAAATAATAAAATATGTTTATTTAATCTATTTTTTTTTAATCAGCAAGCATTATTCTTTTAATTTTTGAAAAAAATTAGACATTTATTTATTAATCTATATTAAACAACTCCTCTATTTTTTTATAATTAAATAAATTATGAATACAGCTAAGAAAATTATTTATAATTATAATGTAAATTCAAGGAACTAGATGATTCTTGATAGTAAATTAAAAATGCATGTTTTATCTAACTTGCATGTAATAAATGTAAAATTGAATCAATAACTTAAGAAAAAGATTATTGGTAAAGAATTAGACATCCATGAAATAAAACCATATTTAGAATTTCCATTAGAATTAATGATATACCCTCTCAGATTTTTGATCGATATGGAAATATAAAAAACTGAGTAGAGTCTGCTTTAAGGATAAATATCTATTTTAATTTATACAAAATCTCAATACATTTTTATTATTTTAATTATATTATTAAGTAGTTTGATTCATAGGGTAGAAGTGAAGTTTTATTGGAGTTAATATAAAATTAGGTTAATTTTTTAAATGTGATTTAGAATTTTACAAATTATAGACAGTTTTATGATGAGAAGTAGTTATATTTATTGCTGGGCATGGAATAAGTTTAATAAAGATTAGGTCAAATGTGTGATAGATAATTTAATATTTCCAAAGATCTTATGCAAGAGTGCCTCTATTATTATGTCTCAATGCTTGATAACTTGTTTCCCTTTTAATTCTGGCACTTGAAAATATCCTGCAAGTAAATAAAATTCTCTCATGCCTATTTTTACTACCTCTGCGACACTAAGATTTTAAGGTATATGACATACTTTTTTCTCCACTAGCAAGCTGTAATGTTTCATTAGAAGTTCTTTGACATACACAATTCCCCATAGACTATTGTCAACATTTATTGGAGATATTGTATTACTTTACTGACTTTCAATAGATGAAGTGAGTGATTTATTACAGTGCCATTTTATAGTAATAATTTAAACTATAATTATGTTTAAATTCAGAGGAATGTTGATATAAAAATCAGATTTATACAAGTAAATGGAGCTTTGTCTAAGCTTAATTCCTTTTATTAATAAGTTTGTTTTAAAATGTAAAATAACTTATGTTATAATTAATAAGTAAATATTATTGAGCATGCATTTTTAACTAGCATTAAGAAGACTTAGGCAAAGAAAGTAAAGGGATTCAACTTGCTTTACTGTAAGAAAGAGAAAGACTAGTATATATAGTTCATACCTAAGCTCAGGGATAAATTTTGAGAATTATAATACCCTGTTTGTAGTTAATAACTCTCAGTATTATAAGACTAAAGATTCTAAGAGAGATAAATCATGAAAAGCTTAACATAACTCATTTGCCCAAAGATGCTTAAAGACTAGAAATTAATGGAATAAATATTTACTATAGTTAGATTAAGACTCATTACAAGAAACTTTTGATGTGTTAACTTGCTCATGACTAAACTAAAGATATATTAAACTTGAATAAAATAAGTTGATAAATATTTAGAATAGATAAGAGAACAATTTGTGGAAGAGAAGGGAGATTTCGTGCTGATAAATGAGTCTTAGACTTAACTTTTAATGAATATTTGTACATAAAAGCTTTTTCTTATGGATTTGTTTTATCTTTAATTATTTATAATGGTAATGCCTTAAGACGCATGTTCTTATCTTTAAACCAGCACCAGATCTATGATCTTATCATCTGCCTTTTAAATTTTGTTGTAAAGTGTCCTATTTAATTAACGAATTGCTTGATTTTTTATCAATTTAAAATTTTTAATGCTTTAATCTTTTTATAATGGTCCTCCTTAAAATACCAACTAAGAGACTCCTTCTGAAAAATTAGTTAGATATTCATTCTTGTAAGAAGATAAATATCCATCTTAATCTTTTTATAACACCCTCATAGAGTTTAATGCACAAATCATAGTATGAATATCTATAAACTTAATCCTATTTAAAAAGATTAGTTCTTGATGCTTTAATGGATACATTATAATCTGGTTCATAATTTAATTAGAGCCAGTACAAATCTGATTGCTTTCTAAGTTGGTGTCTTCTTAAAAATATTAAGTACTAATTTAGAAAGACAATATAAATAAATTTAGTAAAGTTATGATCTCTTAATACTGAAAATAAATCATAATTGTCAATTGCTTGCTCCTGATAATTAAAAATCATATACTCTCAAGTTTCAAACAGATTTTCTGGAGGAGGTTACAAAGATACAGACGAAAAGAATGAATGAATAAATCAACATTCAATAAATTTTTAGCATTTTTAATAGAAAGTTATGACTATCCTTGCATTAATTAGAAATGATCTTGGCATCTTTATTAAAAACTATTCGAATGTAAATGCAGATGAGTATGCATTTAATGTATATTTTTCATAATCTCATTGAGAATTAGCAGAATTACTATGCTTTTGCTAAATTTTATGCAAAGGCTTTGCCCTTTATATATCAAGTTATCGATTTCATAGTGCTTAAACATAAGTAATTATTACCTCAGCTGAAATTCATTATAATTTACAATAAATTTTTTTTATTAAAACAACTAAAATTCAGTAAATATCATAAAGCCTGAATTTTCACTCCCATTCTTATTAAGACCCAACTCTTCATGAATAAAATATAACTAAAATGTTTTATTAAAGATTTTGGGTTTTTTATTACTGCATATGAAATATTCTTTATAATGCTTACTTATAAATGATATCTAACTATTCAAATAAAGAATATAGATTATTGTATAGAGGCTCCCGTGATGGATTTGCTGCTTCCGTATTTCATGATTTATGCGATAATTTGGGACCAACTGTTTCAATAATTCAAAGTGAATATGGACTTGTATTTGGTGGGTATACTTCTATAAAAATATTTTATTTAAATATAAATTATTCTGATATTTAATTGAACTTTACAATATTAATATCTAGAAGAAAAACTAAGACATATTATCAATATAATTAACTTTTGAATAAAATAAATATAGACAGGTTTTATATCTTCAATCATGATGAAATGTCATTTTAAATCTTGTCTTATTAATTGTATTGTAAAGTCATTACTCTACAAAAACTAAGATCACTTAATATTAAAATTTTAATTAATCCAACTTATAATCTTTGTGATATCTAATTATTACTTTTGTGTTTTTAAATAAATTTTTCTATTTATTAACATATATATATTAAGTCAGAAAAAATATAATATTAATTATAATAAAAATGAATTAATAATATTTAAATCAATATATAATGTGAGCATATAAGCTTGCAAAAATGATTTACCCTCTATGCATTATTTTAAGTTAAATCTAGTATGTTTACTTTGAAAATTTGACTTTTTTGGAAGTAAAATAATCTTAAAATTTATATACCAATTGTTACTACCGAGATCCCCCCCCAGGGGGTATCCCCATCCCCCCTCCCATTCCCCATACCCCCCCGTAGCCCCCAACCCCATTAAAATATCCCATTTCATATCAAATTTTGTATCTACAGGGTCTAAATCGATCTCCTTCTTGACATATCGATATTATAAACCCTATTTATGTAAATAATTTTAATCTCGACATCATAGACCTTATTTTATGTATATAGTTTCCTTATAATTTAAAATTTATTTATTTTCAAAATAGTGAAAATAAATCATATGAATTTAATTCTTTGTTAAGTTTCACGTTGTTTCTCGACCATATTACACAATAGCTTATGAAATATAAATTGAAAACCTATTCCATATTATTTTTAAAGAAAGTAATATTTTTATATACTATAATACAAAAATATTTTTTTTAAATCTTTTGTCCCTTAAATCAAATTTTTTCGACATAATTCGAAGAAATAGTATGAGTAATTTTTTAAGTTTTTTTTATCTTCATTTTTTTATAATTATTTTATCCATTATGATTTATAAAATTATAGAAGAAAAAAAACTTAAAA
Source organism: Oxytricha trifallax (assembly GCA_000711775.1). NCBI lineage: Eukaryota > Ciliophora > Spirotrichea > Sporadotrichida > Oxytrichidae > Oxytricha > Oxytricha trifallax. Next base: position 2,930 of record ARYC01004232.1, on the reverse strand, counting down.
AATTACTCATACTATTTCTTCGAATTATGTCGAATGAAGTTGATTTAAGGGACAAAATATTTTTAAAAAATATTTTGGTATCATAGTAAAACCACAATGCTGTTATTTACAATTTTTTGTAGACGTATAAAATTAATCAAAATGCTAATACTTGAAACTTAATATCACATAATTCACTTCACAAATTTGCCAATCTCTCTCTCAAGGTCTTGAGCTGCTCTTGCCTCTCCCGGTCCAGGTTCTTGATCTCTTCGCATTCTCCATCCTTTGGTCTGAATTTCAATGCTTCCTTCATCAACGAATCCATGGTGTCCTTGGTGAGGGCGGGCTTGAATCTCTGCAGGAACTGAGGGGGGAGGTGGGGAGCACTCTACATCATCATGGCCAGGTCCTTCTTGAATCTCTTCATGACGCTATCTCTTCTCTGCCTTTATCTTGCTTATTGACAGGGGTCTCTTGTCTCTGTCAGCAGCTCGGTTCATGATGTTGTCTACAGTCTCATTATTCTTGATTGGGACTAAGTTGGTGGGAGGCACTCAGAATGTCAAGCTCAGGAGACCTTCAGATTGGGATTTTTCAAATCGTTGAATTTGACAGTGAGCCTTGTTGCAGGCGAATTCGAATGATTTCAGCAATCAACATTAGTTTTATCGTACCTCGATCTAGAGAGCACAGCCCGAGCTAGCGAGTTACAAATAACCGGACAGGCAGCTGTTTACCATACTAAGATTATCCGATGAATACTTTTGCTGATGACACCAGGTAGTTGGAATATTCAAAATCACTCGACCCTCAGATTCCTTATTAGTCGGCTCCATGCAGTGAGAGCCCTAATGTATGCGACCTTAAGCCAACGCATGTAGAGTGCTGCCCCCAAACAGGCCAGTTTTACTGCCATAGACTAGGGTGCCAAGAATCCTGATTTAGAAGGGTTTACTCTGATACACTTTAGCACTAGAGTAGTATGTATTTCTCAAAGGTGCAATGCACTAGAGCTTCGTGCTTTGGCATAAGAGTTTAGTGCCTTTGGCTACTCATGAGTATTCAGGATGTTAACTGGCTTGGTGGCTGAGCCAACGGTATCTGGACAGCAGGCGTTCTTGAGATAATTGCTGGGACTTGCCATCTGATCACGTTCTTGAGATAATTGCTGGAACTTGCCATCTGATCACTTATTTTAGGTAATAGGTTGCATTGTGCTCCTTCCCTACATATGGGTGAACAACTAATGCTCGAATCTTACCTTAATAGAGGTGCATTTGCAGAGACATCCGTGGTGGGATCCAAGAAGTCACCCATGGTTTGGTGGTGCGACGTATTATCATGAGAACATTGAATATGGCGGCCGCCATCTTCCTTCTAGATACTACAAACCTATCCAAAACCTAGTCCGCTAGTGTCGAATAGAAGAGCGTGGAGCGCGTGCCGAGAATGCTACTCACCACGTGTCAGAGGGCCCCATGACTTTTTCCGCCATCTGAATGTTGGTCAGGGTAATGTTTAAACGCTGTTTAAAAGTTGTCTTTGTTAGCAGGGGGTCGTCAAACTCAAGATGGTCAAGAAGCAGATCCTCTGAGGGGTCCTCCAGCAGCTATGAGTCGTCTTGCTGGCTGAGCGGGGCGTTAGAATTGAGGAGCAGTAGGTTCATATGTTGGATTCGTGGGGTTGTTAGAGATTCTAAAGTAATATTATAGGGGTCTGAGGATTTATAATAATTAAATGGGAGATCTCGTCATTTTGGTAGCTTTAGTAAAATAGCCACTACTACTACTACTACTACTACTACTACTACTACTACTACTACTACTACTACTACAGGACCCTCTAATAAATTACTAAAGCTACCAAATATTTATAATAATAAAATCTATCTTAATTAATTTTTATTGGCATCCAAATTTTGTAAATAAAAGCATTGGGATTTTATATAAAAATTTTATTTTCAATATAAAAAAATATGAACAAGTTTTTCAACTTATTTTTCATAATATGGTTGAGAAACAACGTGAAACTTAACAAAGTATAAAATTCATATGATTTATTTTCACTATTGTAAAAATAAATAAATTTTAAATTATAAGGAAATTATATTCATAAAATAGGGTCTATGATGTCGAGAATTAAATTTCATATATAATATAGGGTCTATGATACCGAGATGTCAAGAAGGAGATCGATTCATATATAATATAGGGTCTATGATACCGAGATGTCAAGAAGGAGATCGATTTAGACCCTGAAGATAAAAAATTTGATATGAAATAGGATATTTTAATGGGGCGCAGTGGGGGGAGGTACGGGGGGGGGGTATGGGGAATGGGAGGTGGGATGGGGTACCCCCTGGGGGGGGGATCTCGGTAGTAACAACCAATAATGATAAACTCAACTCATAATGTTATGTAATCAATAAAAATGCTCAGTGAAAGAAGAATGAAAAAAAAATCATTTATTTTGAGAAAACCATTTCAATAAAAATGATGGGAAAAAGATTCCTACTAAATTACGGTTTGTATATTCTTTTATTCATATATGCTGATATTTTCATTTAATATACAAGTTCATATGTTCATAAATCTTGTAACTTACTTATTTTCAGATATCCAGGTTAAATATTAGAATCTTAATTATTGTATGAATGCAATTGAATTGGGAAATAAATTTATAATTAATAGATCTAAAAATAAAATTATTATCAGATTAAATTCTTAAAATCTAAACATTATGACACTTGTTCGATTGAGAATTCAAACTCAGCTAGACTTTCCTTTTGGCGTTACTAATTTATCTCTTCTTCTAAGCAAGATTTATCGACTTTAAATTTTATATTAATATCATCTTTACGAATTATCAAAATTTAAAGTCGATAAATCTTGCTTAGAAGAAGAGATAAATTAGTAACGCCAAAAGGAAAGTCTAGCTGAGTTTGAATT
>ARYC01004231.1:0-51227 GCA_000711775.1 Oxytricha trifallax | reverse complement strand
ATATACTGCACCTTTATTGACTATTAAGATTAGGGAAACGAAGAAATAGAATGCCTAAATCTTGATTCTCTGATATTGACCTCTCTTGAAAATGCGCAGTAAAACATTTTAAAGATGAAATAATGCAATTTTAAAAGTTTTGACCCCAGAGCTGATGTTAAAGAATCAGTATCTAATATTAGTGATGACAAGACAATCGAACAGGACATCCTTCAAGAGATTACGAGTACTATTGGCAGGCTTTGGATAAAATTCCCATCGATGGTATAAATTGAAGAATTTATTTAGATAGCAGGGAATGGCTTAAATATTAAAATTTCTTCTTTGATTATTAAGAATGATGGCAAGCCACTTTCACAAATTAACACTCAAGCTTATGATGATATCGAGGAGTTTAAGAATTATTTTCCAGTAAAGTGGAGAAAGGTTAAAAATAAATTAAAAAAATGGTCTAATGTCGAGAAAGCAAGTTTGTCTATTTAGTAGAAAAGCCTCACTCTAAATGCCCTTAGGAAGCAATATTCATTATCAATTCACCAGGCAAGGACCATCAAGAATTTGAGAAAAATGTAGACATAGCAAAAGTAAGTTCCCTGTGAAAGTAAAAGGTATGGGTTGAGCTGGTAAGCCAATAATTAATTTTGAAATTCATAAAAAAAATAACAAGCTGATAAAGCCTTCATATATTCAAACTTTCATTTAAGATTAAAAAAGAGTGAAAGTTTAAACTCAATAAGTTCGTAAATTTCTAAGAAATACACTGAATATGCTACCAAAAAAGGTATCTTATATGAGTCAGAGGTCGATAGCAAGTGATAGCATCAACTAGAGAGCTTGAGCTGCTATTCATTATGTACGATTACTTTCTATGGGTAAAGTACTTATAAATATTGATGAAAGCTCAATACAGTTCAGCCGATATATTAAATTAGAAAGTTAATTGCTAGGTGGTACTAACCACTTAGGACTTTCTAATAGAGCTTTCTAAACACTAAGGCCTACCGAGGGCAGGTAGGGGGTTGCTGGGCGCAACGCATGAGGGGCCAGTCGGCGGGGTTCAATCTGTCAGCAGTCACTCCTCGAGTGAGCTTGATCCTAAGATTTCCCTGCATTAGATGAGTTTCCTGGCTTGAGAACAGTTTCCTAGGTAATAGGGAGCAGGATGGAGGTACGCTCTGCCTCCAAAAGTGAGAAGATGAAAACCATTGAAGCCAACGATAAGGAATTTTCTCCCACACCGGGTTAGGTTACTGAAGCTACCACAGCGAAAGGACAGGGATTACGTTTCCCAGCAGCGGTGGGACCGGTAAGCGTTTTTCTACAACTTCTGTTCCTGGTTGAATCTTGCAAGCTCTGTCCGGGTTGTAACCAGACATCTTGATTTCGGGAGGAGACTAGGTGATAGCGAGATTGGTTTTTTCGGAGTTTTCTACTTCACGACTGCCACGTCACGGAATATGCCACGTCAACTCACTCAGATACGTCTACGTCACGACTAAGATTGATGGTTTGATTTTAGTATTAAACAGTGATATGTTAAATTTATTTGATTTTAAATCATTCATCATCAGTTCAGCCGATAAAATGAAAAAGCTTGGGCACCAAAATATCAGTAGTTGTTCTGTACTGATTCTAAGCGCTATCAACAGATAGGTTTGATTGCAGCCCTCTCCAGTGATGGAAGAGTTTACTTCTAACTCTTTAAAGGAAAAAATAATAGTATCGGAGTCTACTATTTTATTCTTTAACTAATAGATGCACTTGAAAAGCTCAATCCTAATTGGAGGGAAAACCATATTTTCATGCTTGATAATGCTTCTTACCATTGAAGCAGCTACCTTAGGGAAAAGTTAAGCATGCTAAAGATATCAACGTTTTTCTTAGGCCCTTACTAATTTGATCTTGCTCCGATCGAGAAATTATTGCCTTCATTAAAAAAGGGAACTTAGGACAAATACTCGATTCTACAGTTGCAGATTAGAGTCAAGACCCTCGAGAGATTATTTAAAGAGAAAATTAGACTCACAAACAATTGAAGGAACTGACTTAAATAATAAGGAAAAATAATTATGACTGGTGTAAAAAATTATTCTATAGCAGATTTCCATTTGTGTTCGATTATATTTGCAGCAAAGTCTGATCCAAAATATGAATCTAGATGTTATGAAATGACGATAAATATAAAACAACAATCCTATAAAAAAAATAACAGACAATTCACTGAAATTAATGACAAAAAAATACACTCTTGTATTTTAAGGAGGAAATTACTATATAAAAACAAAAAAACCAGGATTTGTTTAGTGATCTCAGATTCATTTTCTTATAAAAACTTCAAAACAAATTCGAAAGCAATCAAAAAGATATATGTTTTAGAAAATACCCAATTAAAACAACTTGCCTAAGAGAATGCTATTTACTAAGTTTGAATTATCTCAAATAACCACAACTTATTTCATCATACGTTCCCTAAATTGTATGAAAGATCTCTTAAGCTGCCAATTTAAAACTACTCTTTAAGAATTATAAAGTATGTCAAAGCAAGTGTTTGAATCAATTCATATCCAAGTAAACACAAGCTTATTTTGCAAAAGCCACATCTGCTTAATTAAAGGCTGTGAAAGTTACTATCTGTGCAATTAACTTTAGGACAATAAAGGATACATTTGTATTAAATGAAATAAGGGTCCCATATGTTTCGCAGGTATCGCAGGTATTGCAGGTATCGCAGGTATTGCAGGTATCGCAGGGAGAAGTTAGTTAAATTGAGGAAATAGCCCTGGTAGCTAATGATTTTGAGAATTTTGGGATTAGCTTTCTGAATGATTATGAATATCCAGCCTAAAATAGCTCATAAGGAAATATAGAAAAAATCCAATCCTTGGATATAATAACATGATATTAAAATTCAAATACTTGTACTTGCCATTAATCAAAGAGTTTAACAAAAATTTTGTACCAATACAAACTAATTAACGATCAGTTCTAAATGACTATAAACAATTAAAGAAGTATGCCATAATGAAATTGTGAAGCAGAGAATGTGAAAAGCTTCTTTTCATTTGAAAATGGGTGCCCTTGTTCTTCAAAAAAACTGGAGAGACTGCTTCAATAAAATCTTAAGACTTGCTCTCTGGCTAATATATGATAAATTTTTAAATGATTGAAATCAAACTAGCATTTAATTTTGGAAATGTTGGCTAATTTTACAAGCTTTAATTCAGTTTGTGTACACATTGCTCTTGTTAAGTGATGAAATAAAATAATATCTTAAACCAGTAATTGATTTTACATTTTTCATTGAGGATGAAGAGTGATATGTCAAATTAAAGACAGGACTCCAAGTTTTTGTCAAATCAATAGTATATTTTACTTAAAAAAGCAGATAGAGCCTTAAAATATACATGATTAAGATTGTCATAAATAAACAAAAATTAAACAATCAATGCTAATTTGCCAGAGGATTAAAGCTGTTAAAGCTAAATCACTATCTTCAAGTAAAGCATTGGGACTTGTTTTAATGACTCTTATTTACTAGTCCAATATACTTAATATTTCAAGATTAAAAGATTAATAAAGAAAAAACTTAGCTTTAAATTCGAAAATATCTAAATAGAACTTTGTAAAACCAAAATAGGATAATTTATTTGAAAAAAACTTATGTCTTTCAACGATCATCAAACATTTATAAGAATACTTTTGAAAAGAAAATGCAAAACCAGAAGATTATGTTTTTGACATATTATCTAAAATAGAAGCTTCAAAGGAATAAATATTTATTTTCATGAGTAGATGTTGAAAAGTTTATATCAGGGGTTCAGACTAATTGACAAATAATTAAATTAATTTATAAAATGAAATCCCACCCACTAAAGGATGAGAATCAAGATGACAAAAAAAAGAAACCATCTCTAAATTCAGCAAACATTTTTTGTCTCTACTGCTATGTTACTAAAAATTACAAGAACTCATTTTTATTGTACAAAACAAATCAAAACACAATGAGAGACACCATTCAATAGCAAATAGTGAAGCCAATAAACAAATTAGAGAAAATATTGATAATAAACCATTTATGATATTAAATTCAAATCTAAATTTCAAAGACTTTGCCTTCTTAACTGATGATGAGCTTGACACCTTTTACAAAAACTGCCATCAATAATTTTCAATCAATTTTATCAATAAAATTATTTCAGAAAGCATTTTTGTCAGATCTAAATTGATGAAATGGATTTAAGAGAACTGCAAAATGTCTTGATTTTCAACGTTGATGAACCTATTCTACAGCATCACTAGTAAAATTTTTTAAATTCTTAACATTATAAAAACCCCATTGACTTGCTAAATCTAAATGAGGAAGATGTAACTTTGGAAATGGCTTATAACCACATCAATGAGAAATACTAAAGATATATTGACGATTTCAATTCAGATCCATTCATTCTAAAATTTAATAATAGCCCTTTGATGCTTGTTCTACAAAAACAACTACTTCCAGGAGATATGTATGACCCATACTTGAAAGTTGCAGATGACAAGAATATAATTAAAGATAATAAAGAGTTATTCGAATTCCCAATCATCATTAATGACTTGAGACTCAAGCCAGAATACTATGTAAACATGCAAAAATCCTTTCATTCAATTCAGCCTGCATGATTACAAAGGTTACTAGAATATTAAGCTAACAAAAGAAGACATAGCATTTGAATAATCATCAATTCTATATCAAGTTTTAAAGAAAAATAATAATTAAAGTAATCAAGATTAAAAATATTTTGATAATAAAATGTAAGTTCCTTGATTAACAGTCAATTACAAAATGTTTTGAATATTATTCAAAAATTAACAAACAAAAAGTCAATACCTATTGTTGCAGATGTTACACATTATGAGATCTGGATAGAAATTTCGAGGGCATAGATTTGATTTGGGGGGAAATTATTTGATGTTATCATTATTGATCCACCATGGGATTACTTTGATGTCAATGCCAAAAATGGATTTAAACCTACCTATGATTTATTAAAGGACAAGTAGATATTTTAGATACCGTTCAATCTGCTTTAAAAAGATGGATTTGTTATAATGTGGGTTGTAAATGCTAAGTAAGAAATGGCTTTGAACATGATGGGCAAACTTGGCTACACGTAAGTTTTTATTCCTATTTATTAATTATTGTTTAGATTTTTTATGAATTTATATGGACAAAAACAACAAATAATGGGCAAGTCAGATCTGGGAATGGACATGCTACCAGGCATGCATTTGAAAAGGCATTCATCTTTGGCATTGGCAATTATTAAATTAGAAAAGTTGGATTCAAGGTGCCTAACGTTGTTGCAGCCCCTATAAGGAATGCTTGATAAAACCAGATGAAAATATGCCCTAGCTGAAAGTTTATGTCCTGGGGATTCATGCTTGAGATCTTTGCTCGTAATCATAATGTGAGAGATGGAGTGGTTTTATTGGCAATTAAGTTTGATTGGCTTTAACGAATTATATTCATTCTTACTTGTGAAATTTATATTAGTATTGTTTATATTTACTCTACTCTCAAAAATTCGACCTTACCAGGTAGGTCCACTATTAAATAAAAAAGATAGATATGTTTTTTGTAACTTACATTTTTTGTGAGTGATAAATCTCCACCATCTTAGTCTTTTAAAATTATTCATATTAGTATTAATCATTTTTATTATAATCATCTATTTTTCTTAAAATAAATCATAAATGTAAGCAGAAACAAATAAAAGAAAAGATAAGTTTGACTATGTAAGAAACATTTGATTTAGTGGAAACTCAAAATAAGAAACAATAGCCCTAAAAGTGATAATATTATCTAAACCTGCAAGAATTATCGCTTATTAAAATAATAACTAAATAATGCTGCATACTATTGAATAAGCTACACAGCATCTATTAATTAAAAAGTAAGTAAATATATAACGGACCATCACAACACAAGATATTTCTCAACCTAATTACTTAGATCAAGATGAGAACGGTGTTAAACTGATTCACAAAGAGAAACAGAAATCTAAAAGACACTATTGATTACCTTAAATACATCCGATTATGGGAATTCTAATTATATAAATAACTAATTGCCTCTAATTGAATATACTTTCATATCGATTATATCTCTATTGAGCTAACTTATTTCGTAATAATTTTATATATGCTTTAACTTTAATTAATAAAATATAGCGAATTAATATTTTTAATTTTCTCATTGCTCTGATTTTTTTAGGGGCTGTGATTTCAGTTGTTGCTCAAACTTGTGTTTGGTTATTTAAATAGTGGAACTAAAATTGTCTTTGGTCTTATAACAAAGAGTAGACAAAATATTAAAATAATTGGAAAAATTAGCAATAGCAGTAGTGGCATATTAGGAGATATTTATCATTAAATTTAAGATTCAGGACTTCAACCATTTCAAATAGTAGTTATCCCATTTAAAATCAACAAGATACTAATACTATTTAGAGTTTATTTGAATGTAAGATTAGTAAAATAACAGAAATTAAGTGGCTCTTTACAGCAGATATTTTTTCGCAAACCGCAACAGCAAAAATTAAAGAGCAACTTATGAATAAGCAGCAACACAAAAAAATAACTAGTTTTATAAAATTTTTTTATTATGTTGCTTTGAATTGGTTAATATAATGCATATTAATTAGATTTAATCTACAATAAATATAATTATGACTTAAAATATCTAAAAAATAATATTGAGATTCACTAAAGCTAGTGATATAAGTTAATTAATATTATTATTGAAGAAAGTAGCTCAGATATATGTTGATTTTTATAAGAATACATACCATTAAATGTCTCATTAAAAATTCTGTCATCCCATGATTATTAAAATTCATTTTTAATTGAAATCAGAGCCATTCATAAATTTGTTCTCATTTCTTTTTTTTATGATTTAAAGTTTTTGCTTACATTCAAAAAAACCAATGTTTAATTATTTTTTTTATTAAACGACCTGCTAGTTTAGGAGCTTTATCATTCATATTGTTTTTTCTAGCATTTTTAGCTTTGAATTTATTGGTGAGTTAAATTTGATAATCAATTTACTTCTAATACCTAGCTTAAAAGTCTGTAACTCTAGCTTAATTAATAACATAACTTGCAAAAACAATAAATTACTGAATTCTTTATCTGATTTTTATTATTTATATATGCACCAAGCGCGTGGTCAAAAAATAATTTATTATATTTAAAGGAACCTTAAACTTCGCCTATCAATTATAAATATATTTTGTTATTCTATTAATTAATGATACTGAAATATAATACTGAAGAAGGAGGTATTTAGGAGTAATATCTTTTACTTCGAAATTGCTTTAGTTTTTTTACAATGTTATTTTAATAGAATATTAGTAAAACATTGATTCTCGCAATCTACTATGTAAAATGCATTCTTTTGATACTATCTAACTATAACTGCAAATAAATCATAGTTTAAATTTAATTACTTAATTCCTTTATTGATAAGAATTACTTAATCATTAGACTGCAAAGTATATGCAAATACATAATTTAACTGCTAATTAGATAAAATGCTTAACAAATAGTGACTTAAATTCATTTTTAGTTGATGCTATTACTTAGAGAAATGCTTAGATAATGGAAAATTAAAATATTAAAGTGCATATTTTATGCACTGATTATAGCCTTTACATTCTCTATATATTATTGACCTTTATTATTTACATTAAATAGATAGATTAAAGTTGTCTATAAATAATTGGATATGATTTCCTTCAGGTTTTGCTAGAGATATAGCAAGACTGTGTCATCTTAATGTTGTCTTCATCAATAAAAGATTTATATTGTTTGGTACTTGGAGCTTGTAATTCTTTATAAACTATTGTTGAAAAGTCTTTCGTAAAGAATGAAGTTAAGATTGTCTTAAAAATAATAATTATTAAGCTTTTAGCGATTTATTTATAGTAAGTCAATTTATTTTACTATAGTAAATTGTGGACAATTAGTTGCATCCGGCTATTTTTTTATTTTTAAATTATTCTATAGCATACTTTAAAATAAAATTTAAATACTGTTTGTTGTTAATTAATTGTTGTTAAGGTCGCTGTAATGGATTTAATTGAATTATTTCTTAATTTAAATTTTTTATTGATAAAGTGCTATTAAGAACAACCTTATCATGCTTTTTTGCCAAAATTACTTTGTACTATTAATCCTGTGATAATTTTGTAGGAGTTTATTTGTCTTGAATCTTTTAAATTTCCATTTGTTCTTTCTAATAAATTTCATTTTACTGAAATATTAACTATATACCCTCCAATCTCTCTCATTAATAGTGTATTGTGTAATATACAAACTTCTTTACTATTGCTGTTTTCATTTTATAAAATGCGAATCAACTTGAAGTATTATTTAATTTATTGGTATCACTTTATTTTTTCAACAACTAATCATTTATGAATTATTAATTTTAACAAGTATAACTCATAATTATATTTTAAAAAAAAATATTTTCAAAAGCTCTTCATTTTAATTTTTAGAATAAAATTTTTTATTTTTTTTTGGGCATTCTACTGTTTAAGTGTGTCTTTGATAGTATTTAGCTTGTCATTTAGAAGTCAAGTCCATCGTAAGTTCTTACAAATATGGGAGGTTTATTTCTCACATCTTCTATTAAAATGATATTTCTACTATTGGTATTTATACAAACAAGAATACTCTTTTTGGACATCATCTATAGTGAATAGAATTCTGTTTTTCTTAAGGGTTATCTATCAATAATTTATAATTGTATTAAATCAAGATTTTGTTACAATGTATCAGAATTCTTAAATTTTAAAACTTAAACATTCTATTTGAAGCTTTACTTCTCATGTTAAGAGTATCAATAGAGCTAATTAAATTTATTAAGTGTTTAATTAACTCTATTCATTCTGATTTTAAATTGGGGAATATGCCTCTGATTATAATTAATTTTAAGTGGTTTTTTTTAAAGATATCCTCTAATCTAAGACTAAATTAATTTTTATAATTATTTGTTTACAATATATATACTGTAGAGGGATATTATGCTTTTTAGGAATATGATAATTATCAATTTTAAGACAAATATTTTATGTTAAAGTTTATAATTTTGACTACTGGGGTTATTTTATCCTATTAAGCTGGGATTAATTAAAATTTAAGATTATTTTCATCAAAGTTATATAATAAAATTTATATGTTACTTTTTTTGATTTCTTCTAAGGTTGAAGAAAGCGCTAAAAAGAAACTAAGTTTTCTCTCTTAAGACTAAAATTAAATTTGATACGTGTTCAATTAAGGGAACTTTTGAGTTTTATCAGAGTTTTTATGTACTTTTCCTAAATAAATTTAATCCTCGGTGTTTAAATTTAGATTTACTAATTTTTATTTTAAAATTCATTCTTTTGTTAATATCTTCAAAATTTAAGTTGGATTAATCCTATATTATCCAGTTTGATTATCCATAATATTTACAATAACATGTTCTTTATTTTCTCAAATGATTTTACTCATTTTATCATGATCTAGAGTTCTATTTATTATTGTATTTCCTGTATTAGCTTTAATTAATACATCATTATCAATGACTCTTCTCTACTCTAAGAAGATTATTAAGAATCTTTTATCTCTGGTAAGAATATTCTATTGAATTCATAGTCTGGAAATCCAGATCTTAGCAAAAATTATGTCCCCAATTTCTTGAATTAGAAATTTAATTATTTTTGAATGCTGTTAAAGCCAGCTTCAAGTCATTATTCTTATTTTTAGAGTTTAACCTAAAGCTTTTTTAATATAATTTGTATGATTTTAAATTGAAACAATTTTTTGTAGTTTTATTTTGTCAATGAATTTTGAGGCATTTAATTCTTTTCACTTTGAGAAAAATTCGCTTTATTATCTAAAATTTAATTTTATTTGAGTTAAGGTTTATTAAAGAAGTCACAATAAACTTTTGAAATATTGTTTAAGCAATTGATTTCCTCTAAGAACACTAATCAATTTTAAGTTAATTCCTCAAAGATATTTTATCTAAATTACTAGAAATGTTTTGCTATGCATTATTAGTTATTATAAATTTCTTTTATTATCAAGTATGGTAATAAATCATTTGCTTAGAATATATTTTTTATAGGCATTTTACTTTTAATTTAAATTTGCATATATTCTTTTATAAAATCATGATTGAGAAAGGAATATAATGAGTGGTATTGAGTTATTCTTACAATTATTTAGAAGTGAATAAATTTAGTATAATTTAATACCTTTTTTTTTTTAACACAAAAAATCATTTTTGCTATATTTATTTTTGATAATTAATTTATTAGCGTTAATCTTAAAAAACATACAAATTCTCAAATGACTATTATTTATTTATTTAACTTTAATTAATTTCGAGGTATATATATATATATACTGTTGAACTTTATTTCTTTCATCTCCTACCCAAATTTGATATCTCCCTAATTAAGCTATTTTAATTTCATGGTTAAAATGATAAATTTATACAAGGACAATTAACAATATAATTTTTAAACACTTCTAACTAATCATATAAATAGCAAAACATCTAGCTTTACTAATTTGGGTAACTTACTATTGCTAAGTATTTTTTTGATTAAAAAAACTTTACTAGATTATTACTACCTACTAATCACATATTTATCATTTGAAATTAGTTAGGAAGGACAACATGCTTTAAATCTATTCTATTTACATATCTGTAATTTAACTATCATTATATTCTAAATATCTAAATTATTATAAAATAAAAATAACAGGGTTATTAGGATCTAAAAATATTGTATTGGGACTGTTGTATCTATTATTCAAATTATAAGGATATTGTAATGCTTATACCTATTATTACAAATGAATTTATTAGTTTTAAGTAATTATTTCTATTATTAACATTATTTACTAGGTTGTTTATAATTAATTGAAGCTGATAATTATAAAATAAAATACTCTTGACTTCATTAATTTGTTGTTACTATTAGTAAGTTGCCATTTTACATTAATTTATCGAATATAAAGAATATAAGTCCCTATTTTTAATTTTTTATTCATTTTTTTTAGATCATCAAATATTTTGACCTACTTATTTTCTTTAAACAGATGGTTTGAAAGATAATATCAGTTAGCGTTTCATCTTAATTGGTTGCCATAGTCGCTTGACAGAAGTAAAATATTTTACAAACTTCATGCAACTAAATAAGGTGGCAATATTTTTTCCAAACTTTTAATCATAAAATTCTTAATTTGTTTCATTGAAGCTTTAAATCAGACAAAAGTAAACATATGATTACTTATTATTATTTACTTTGGCAATTAAAACATGATGATAACACTATGCTATTTTGATATTAATTAATTTAAGATAATTTGTTTTATTTTATTATTTGCATGTTAGTTAGATTATAATTAATTTTATAATGTTTTATATGATTTTTGAGTTAATACTATTATTAATGAATGAAGAACTCATAAATAACTATATTATTTCAGTAAGTCGATTTGGTTGAAGATTTCATGATTTTTATTGATGAATATTACCTCATTTTGCACTGTGCTATTGCTATTTCCATTCATATTCTTGTTTCATGCACTTGTATTTATGCCTACCCTTGTTCGTAGTTCTACTTTTAAAAAAATTATAAATGATTATTTCGCTTAATTTATTTGACCATTATTATTAATTATATTGATGATAGTTAAAAACCGTGTAGGAACTCGACTTTAACAAGATAAGTCCCGATCTGACAACTTTCTCAGAAGACGTTAGGCAAAGGTATAGGTGGGCAGCACCAATAAAACTTCGACCATTGATCAATTAAGTCGTGTTAAACTGAATGATACACCAATCCTTGCAACTTGGATTAGAGTGCATCAAGGAAAAGGTAAGAGATAAGAGACAGACCACTCGGATCTCGATTGGACTCTATTCGCTGAAGAAAAACAAAGAAAACCTTGAATAAGAAAACTTCAGCAGAGTTTCACTATGTGTTTCCCGCCTCAAAATGCCAAACAATAAGACTTGTTGAATAGAGGTTTTACCTGAACATAAGCATTCGCAGAAAAAGCAGTTGGAGAAAGGGACCTGAGAAAAAAAGCGAAGTAGCGAAAGACAACATGAGACCTACCCAAGGCAATCGGTGAAATTGTGCAATATGAAGATAGTCAGTCCAGTAAATGGGTGTTAGTTCCCCTTGGACAGATGAGATCGGATAACCAAAAGTCATAGTATGAATATCTGATTATATCTATCTGGCTGGCTTAAGCCACAGTGTTAATTTCCGTACAGATTTAAATAATAATAATAATCTAAATATTGTTTGATTCATTGCTTATAATCTCTTTAACTCTTACAGCTTAAGTAATCGTTTCTTGCCTTGTCACTTTTATGATTATTGATGCTAGTGCCCACCATATATCCCATGTAGTGTATCCTTCTCTCCAATCTTCTCTCTCTGGGAAATATCCAAAATTTCCTAAACATGCCTAAAGCAAAGGCTTGCACTCTTTGAGCTCTATTGAAATCAATAATGTATACTCTCAGAGGTTGAAATTTAGCATTATATTTTCAGGCTTTAAGTCTCTGTAAACATACCCGAGCTTGTGAAGTTTTTCTATTCCTTCAACGACCTATTGCAATATTTAGTCAATTTATCTTTGGCATCTGTTATCAAATAGAATTCTCTGTATTTTATTTTAAGGAGTGGCAGTCTAAAAGCTGAATAATCTCTACCAAGCAAAATAGCATCTAGCTTTATTATTTGCCCACACTCTTTAAGCTTTCAAACTCCATCTAGAACTTGTCATCAACAAGGAAGTAATTGAATGGATAAATTTTGTAGATATATTACTCATCCGTAATGACTCTCTTCTCTATTTATCCTCAAGAGTGAGGTTGCTTTCAATGCATGAAACTACCTTTAAATTTCAAAGATCGGAATCTATATAGCCTCGATTTTTGCCATGATTTTATTGATTTCTGAGACAGGAAAGTTCGTAACTACTTTTTTCATTTTTATCCACTTCGATACCTCAACTCTAAGAGACACAACTGGATTTATGAACTTCATTTTAATAGGAATCTCTTTTCTGTCTCTTCATGTATAAACACAAAGCTTTTTTTGTACTTTTTCTTTAAGTATACTTTAAAATTCGCATTTATGAAAGTTAGGTTTTTCAAAAAACTCACAAATATACTTTCTATCTATCTTTTGATACATGAGATATAACCTAGGTCATTATGTGTATCTTTCAAGTGCCTCTTGGAAGTTAACTTATAAAGGAAATTTTTATTGCAGTCTAGTAAAAATTCTCCACTTTATCTGTAGAGATTTTAAGATCAATTATAAATTATTTTACCTCTTCCACTGCTTTCTCTTTGGGAATTTCTTTTTGAATATAGGTTGATATATCAAAGCTAGGGAGTCAAAGTTGTCATAATTTGGATCCCAATGAGATCAAGCATCTCTAGTCTCTAATTTTTCCCCATTTTTTGCTTGCTGAAATGGCAATTTTTATTGGCTTGATCCGAGTAATGCTGCTCTTCTTTGTTAGCGTACATTTCTTCTTGATAGAATTAGAATTTATTATAATAATGATAAAATCCAGCTAGGAATACAATAGTAATAGAGTTTAGGACACTATGATATAGTCTTTGTTGAGGTGAAAAAAAATTATCATAAAAGACTGTAAGCTAGCAATTATTTTATGTAAATATTATACATTTTAGTAAATTAAAATACTCTTATAGGAGTATGTTTATCTAGGAGTTCTCCCAAATTAAGTTTGGACCTAATTTGAGGTAAATATATTAAAAATATTTTAGTTTAATATCCTCCTAATTAAGTTTTAACCACAGAAATTAACTCCTAATAAAGTTCGAACTTAATTTAGCGGTCAATCTAAAATAATCAAGCATTATTAGGAGCAATTTAATGGAGAAAGTTTGATAATATTTAAATCAATCTCTGAAACTTATAGTAAATTTTTCAATGTATATCCGCATATCTTTCAGGCTCACCTCTATGAGTTCCTCCCTATTTAGTAGTAAGCTTTTATTGCTAAAATACAAAAGAATAGGAAATAGTAGAAATTAAATATACAGAAAACTGCCATATAATTGAAAGTCTAAATTTAATGACAATTAATTGCATTAAATGTCTAAAAATGAGAGTGTTTTTGCATTTATTTTTTATAGTACACTAACTGTCACTATTTTTTAATATTTGAATTTTATATTTATATAGTTTTTCTCAAATAATTCTATTTGAGGGGAGCGAGTATGAGTAATTATTAGTACTGTATTATGAAAGGATTTGTTTGCTAGCGTGTTTTAGGTTTTTTTGGTTACCCATAAGAGAAAACATTTTGACTTAATATATTCTGCTTTCTTTTCTTAAAATTCACGAGTTATATTATCCTCATTTAAGAACAAAAGGTTCAATTTGTATCCTAACAACAAAAATTAGGTAAGATTTGCAGAAATAGTGTTTTAAAAAATAGTAAAGAGTCTTACATTTATCAAATATATGAGAATTTAGGTTGGTTGTATTAATTAATAAATTGAATAAAAAATTAAATAATGAAGTACAAAAATTAATTTTCGGAGGTCAATATAAAGCTTATAAAACTCTTATGGTTTGGGAAAGATGAATATAGCAAAGAATCTAAGTTTTATGAAAATTAAAGAGATAAGAAAAATAACAGGATTCAAAGAAAGTTTAATCTATAGAATAATAAAGTGAATTAAAACCTCGTTTATTTAAGAAGACAAACGATAATAAGAACAAGCTAAACTAGATCGACTTTATTTGGAGTACTTGGTTTCAAGGGTTACTCTATAAGCTTAGAAGCATTTATCATTGTAAAAGCGTGCTCTTCTTTTTCATAGAACTTTTCCGGAGGAGATAATAACTAAGCAACAACTTCATAGAGTATACAAGGCCCATGGAATAAGTTTCAAGATCACTAGGACATACTATTTCTTAACTGAAAAAGACTTAAAACATTTTAGATATTTAGTAATAGACATACCCTTAATTATTTTAAATGTCTGAAAAAGAAGAAAACATAGTTTATCTCGATGAGATTATTTTCAAGGCGCATATTGTGAACATAAAATCTTGGGCAAGAAAGTATGAAAATCAAGTACTAAATAAAGAGGGACTTTGTGTTGATACACTAGCAGCTGCTGTTATCATTAGTGGGAAGTTCGGACTTGAGCAATTTTCATAAAGAAGAAATCTATTAAGTTACCAGACTTGCAATTTGTAATTGATAAATTGAAAGATAGGTTTGAGGGAAAGCAATTAACAATATTTCTAGATAACTTAAGAGCTCACCATTCGAAGTTGTTGTAAGAGTAGGTTTTGGAAAATGGTTGGAGGTTGATGTTCAATAGCCCTTATTCATCTAAGTATAATTGCATAGAAATGGTCTTTTCAAGGGTAAAGAAAGACTATACTTAAACTTTATGTCAACTTGATTTCAGGGTTAACAATAAGACAAACTATTTCTTGTGGAAAAATCTATTAATAAATTCAAACAAGTGATTGTAAAAACAGTGAAAGAAGGTGTTTAGATTTGATGCGTTCTTTATTACTTAAGACATAAATAATTAATTGACTTAAAGTTTATGTTAATAAAATTATTTTATGTCACATGTTAAATTGCATTCTTTTGCTAGGTGGACTTTTCATAATTTGCGAGTCATTGTTTATGTGCATAAAATTTTAATTATGTTGCTGAAATTACATCGGTTGCTTTTATTCTGAAACAATCTCAATTTTTTTCCGTTTTTTTTTCTATTTTCTCCCTGAACTGATCTTTAGCATCGATAAGGCCTTTCCTTTCTTTTCTAAAATAAAGCATACATAAATTTATGTATTTATAACTTACTGGATTATCTGGAAATAGATTGGATTTCTTTGAGTAACTCTTCATTTATCTGAATAGTTTCTTTCTATTCTTCATCAGCTTAGCCTGTATATCTAAGATTCTGCTGCTTCTGAACAAGCTATGTAATGAACTCATTCTTTATTGTACCTAATATTCCAAAGAAGAAGTGCTTATCAGGAAGCTCCTTTATGTCTTCGTAAATTCCTAGATATTTGTTTGCAGCTTCCTCATTTTTAATTAGGTCATAAATGTTTGCTACAGAGAGCTCTGGGAAGTTAGGAACATTGACATAAATTATGTCTGCAGATTTTATGAGCTCTTTCTTGCAGCTCAATACATCTTTAATGAACCTCATAGTAGTCTTTTTAAAACTAGGCATGTGATAACCCACTAAAGTATTTAAGTTAGGAAAATTACATGAATATTTGAAGTGGCACCACCAGTCTTGTTTCGTATTCAGATGTCCCTCCAGCTACTTAATGTTTATGTTCACGAAATTCCTGTTACTTTCCATAAGCCTTATAAGTCTATTTAATATGAATTTAAATAAAAATAGTTAAGACTTAATTATATTGAGTAAGAATGAAAAGTTTAAGTCTATTAATTTAATTCGCTTATACTACAAATGAATAAATTTGATTGGCTATACTTTACTTTTTAGATTGGGCCTTGTCTAAAGTAATTTAACGCAATATCATTTATGAACATAAAAATTTCAACAAGAAAAGTTTATGTATGAGAGTGAACACATCTTTTATTTGTTCCATAATCCTTTTTTTCCAAACTAAAAAATATCATTATATCAAAGTACATTTGACTTTGACTTTATTTGAAGTTAAGAATTTTCAAAGTTAAAACCCAATTACCCCTAGATTGATAAATAGGGATGTCCCTGGGGACTCCCTAGGGACAAAACTCTATGTATTAGGGGTTTCTGGGTTTGATAATAATTTATTTAACCACAATTTTAAACTTGTTTTAATTAACTTATTTAAATCTATTTAATATAAACTTTTAATTAAGTAATTATTTAAACTTAAATTATGGAATCTTCTTCTTTGTCATCAAGGTATTCCCAGTCAAACTCCTCATAAGATTCAGAAGAATTTAAGACTTAAAATTCAGGTAATTTTGCAATAACATAAACTATTATTATCAGGGTGCAAAATAGTTTCAAGGAAGCATCAACTATACTAAGAATACTTGGAGATTTGGAGCAGAAGAAGAAAGAGTAGAGCTAAAACTCTAAACAAAAAGCCTTAGAAATTCACTAAATGTGGCATTTGCAATTAAGTGTATACTCCAGTCGAGTTGAAGTGACATAGAAAAGTTCACTCAAGAAATCAAGGGTCCTTCTCTCAACTCAAACGCCAAGAGAAGTATGAATGTTGTGTGTGCTAACAGTAGGAATTAAATGTAAAATCATTTGCTGATAAAGATTAATTGCTTACACATTTATGTTAGCACAGTATAACAGAGCTTACAGCTGCCTGCTATTCCGAGATTGTAAGCATTTATTATCTAAATTTTTATAGACCATCAAGTAGATTCAATGCCTCATTGCAAACGACTAAACGAAGGGTACATCAATTGACAAGAGCTAACTTCAGCAGTAAACACAGGCTATTCTCTTTAACAAATCTCCTGCTTCATTTAAAGCATTTTAGCCAAATACTGAGGAGAGTGTTACCATTCTTGAGGAATAGATCCTTAACACTTTTCAAAAATAACATAACCAAGGTTTTGATGGTAAAGAGTAAAATATTTTAACTAACTTCTCTGAAATGGTGAGGTGGGAATTAAAAAGTATTATTGAGATTTCAAAACACATTGGAGTATTCTATCCTGATACCAGCCTATTTAATCAGATAAATGAAGACTTATGTATTCATTAGAAAAAGGCCTTAAATAAAGATTTGAATTTAGTTACTAGACTTTTGAATTAGTTTAAAATAATGAGCTTAATTCAAGAAAGCTAAGCTGAGCATTTTGATTAAATAGTTGGAGTAAGTTTTGATGATTCTAACATGTATATAAAGACTAAGGAGAGCTCTACTAATTTGTAGTTAATGATAAGACTTGGCAATATAGTTTCTAAGAAAGTTATAATAGACTAGTTGATTTATGCTATTAATAATCTACACTAGTTAGGAATAGTCCATAGGTATTTGACTCCTGAAAATATCAAGCTTAAAAGTGACAAAGAACCCTAGATCTTTATAACAAACTTTTCTCATGCATCCATAGTTGGTCTCAAAGCTCAGATAAGTTAAATCCCTTTGACCTCATATTAACATGCTAGAGACTTGAAGGAAATGGAAATGTCTGATACTAGATAAGACCTTTACTCACTTGTGGTAATAATTATCGAAGTAATTCTGGGGACTCAGTTTAAGAAAGGCTATGATAATTATTAAGACACAGGTAGGTACGCAACATTTCTTAGACGAAAGTTCAAGGATGATTAATATTTTGTTTTAATGCTTAAAAATATAGGGGATAATTTGATTGTTTATCTACTATTGATGATATTCATTTTTTATCTACTTAGATGAAATAAATTCAATGAATTAATTAATTAATACAACCAACCTAAATTCTCATATATTTGATAATTGCTTTAAAAGCTATTGTAAATTGAGAATATCAAAACCATTTTTATAAATAATAATTGAATTATATTCTGTTTTAATTTAAGATAATGACAATTTTTAATTTTCAAAAATTCATCTACAATAATAAACTAAGAATGGAAATCCATAATTTAAATTACTTTAACATTACTAGAAAGAGGAGCAAGATGGAGTCCATGAATGATGCAATGAAGAGAATTCAATCTTAAGAGTTTAAGGAAAATTTCGAAGTAAAGTGGACCTCAACAGATCCTTGGTCTAGCAAGGTAAGTATGTACTTTCAACTAGCTTTTTAACCATAGTTGGATAGTTCTTGCCAACTCAAGAGGGAACGAAAATCTCATTCCTAAAAGCCTTAATTAACGATGATAAAAATGCTTTTAATATTAATGATAATAGGATTATAGATATACCTAACTACCCTGAAATATTAGTGACGAACCTATATGATGATGCTATGAGTGATACAGATGTAGCTTAGTACTTACCTTCTAAGTTACAACTATATAATAAGTTACCAGAGAGAAACTACTTCTTTGGTGTTCTTGGAACTCTGAAACCTGAGTACTTAAATGAAGTTATTTAAGAAGCTCACAAGAAACGATACAGCATCTATCCTTAAGAAAAAGAGAAGCATGGAATAAAATTAGCGAGACATGGCTTTAGGAACTGTAGAAAAAAGCACCCATTTTCTCAAGTAAGCCTAGGCTTCTAACTTTAAAGAAAAACCCGTCTCTTCTATATGTTTAATGAAAGAGCAGCAAATTAAAAAGAGAGAGATAGTCTTAAGGAAAACGTTTTTAGGTAAAAAGACTCTTCAAATAAATTAAAAAACCAAATGAGATGACAATCAATTTAGGAACTAGATCAAAGAGGAAAAACATGGGCTCAGCAAACAGTAAGAGGAGGAAAAGAAAGAGAAGCCAAATCCATTTAGAAGCTCATTTGATATGTGAACTTATTTATTCGTTTAAATATAATACTTATATATTAACACAAAATCTTCCTTCTCTCGCACAAATTTTAGCTTCTCATCACTGATTTTCATAGCAGCACTCTTTATTAATTGGACTGTATCTATCTTTAAGTCGTAAATCAAATGGTATAGTAAGAGTTTCTTTTAGGGCCTTTCAATAAGCCCCAAATACAACTCAATTCCATTAAATTGAGCACTTTAAGGAACATTAAATGCAGATTTTATATTTAGCCTTTATATTCCTTGAGTCTTTAGTTTTGTGCCCTAATTAATTATTTACAAACAGAATATCTTCTTAGTCAGCATACTTATCTAAGTTATTGCAAGAACTTTATATATTATTCAGTTTAAATTGATCGAGGGTGAATAAATAAGTCTCTACCTCATTATCTTCATTATTTTACCAAAGATTGCATGAGTTTCAATCTTAATCTTTTAGTTGTAAACTTCAATATTGCTGTACCTCTTTCACCAAGACATTGATATTAAGGTATTGAATGCAAACACAGCTTCATTTGCACGATGAGCTTTATAATATGCTTTTAACCTTTGCATTTAATCGAATATATAATTTAAGTTATCCTTATAAAATGGGACCTAAAACTCAATCACTCTCTTAATGTGATTGACTATTTTGTAAGATATTCCATTCTTTTTATAAATGTTAACTATAGATCAAGCAGATATGTTGAGCTCAGAAAATTAGTGATAAAACACCGCAGATCTCTATACGAGAGAAAGTGAGCAATACACTTCAAAGTCTCATCATTGACAAGATAATCAATATGATGCTTCTTAAATTTCAATGATCATTTTGCCTTAGATTTAAGTTTAAATCTCTTCAAATTCAATGCTAAAAGGCAGATTGTGTTGCATCCTTGCTATAGATGTATAATTAAGAAAATGAGTTAGTAATTATACTCATCATATACATAATGCAACATAAACAATAAATATAAATACTCACTGTCATAAATTTACCCCAAACCCCTCATATACATGCTTAATTTATGAATATTTAAGCCCTAATCCTCTACATAAACCCTAATAAAGCATGCGTTTATTGCTACCTTTTATCAATCAAAAACTCAATCTAACTACTGAAGTGATTTTGGGGTTTTGAATATAATAGTATATCTAAAAAACATTTGGTTAAGTATGAATGAGATTTCATCCAGATATCTCAGGAATACCACCCAAAAGTCATAAATAGACTTTCTATCCATGGCATAATTGAATTAAAATATAAATTAGCTAAAACTTTAAATAAAACCCCATGATTCTATTAAGAATAAAAATAAGGGAGAAATTAGAATAAAATGAAGAAAATACCAACAAGTGGTTGATTGATGGAACAATGTTATCTTTTAGGCTAAAAATTTTAGATTTGGGCAAAAATTAATTTTAATTGGTAGAGATGGTTTTCGTTTTATAGTTTAATGATCCTTCTAATGCTTTTAATTTTGCTGGAATCAATTTTAATTTCTGATCAGTTAATATCTTTAATCAATATAATATTCTAATTATTTCTATTTTAGCAATTAAACTTTATCTGTTTATTTTTAACGCATTATTTCAAGTCTTAAATGAATCAATGGGTTTTATAATCTAAAATATCAGAAAGCCTAATAAATGGACATAGCCTCGGCTTTTTCTCATTTATTAAGATATTTTTATTATTGAAAAATATTAAACAATAGAGGAAAAAAAAGATTTTTGAAATTCATAACTGCCTATTAAAATAAAAATGTAAATTAATTTCCATTATAGTGTGAGAGAATGAAATAAGAAAAGACTTTGTATTGTAAACTATTAGTCAATAAAATTTAGTTTTTAATTTACTAGCATTAATATTTAATTATTTTTTATTTTCAAAAATGTTTGTTGTTCAACACTGAATTAGATGGATTCTATAATTTTTAGATTTCTTAGAAAGTTGTATATCTTTCACATATTAAATAATAAAGTGAAAATTATTAGCGCAGAATGTACAACCCAATCATAAAATGATATAAAATATAATTTTTATTAGCATTAATGAGTGGAAAAATCTCAAACTACCATATTTTATCTTTAATTTTAAAATAAATTGTACTTACTTTGGTTTATTTTGTAAAGTAGGTTTGAAAATCAGAGTGCATTCCATTCTCTTGTTTGTACTTTAATTTAATTTTAAATACATTTAAGTATTTTCTTTATTTATAAATTTATGTATTTATTTCTAATAATTTTTAATTTTCAAAGATTTATCATCGAAAATGAAATTGACAGAAGAAAATAGTTTTAAAAGGATATATTGCTACTTAAGATCGCAAGACTAATTATAAGCCAATAAATTTAAATGGCTAGATCCTTATATTTTTAAATATTAGGTCTGATATGGATTAATTATTAATTAATTACATATTTATGGAATTTTCTGCTAAACTTTATAAGTTGAGGATTTTTAAAAATTTCTGTAAATTTTTTGACAATTAGTATTTTAAAAGAGTATTACTATATTAATTCTTTGAGTTTTAATATAAGATTAAATTATGAAAATTTGGAGAGTTTGATAAATTTAAATAGATCATTATAATGATAATTTGCATTTAACTTATAACAAAGGAACGTCATATTGATTTATTGATACGATATTGCTTTAATTTTAACCCTGAAAAGTTTCATTATTTCTCTGTCTATTGTCGAGATCTTATTATTTTTTGTTACTTGATTGTGGAGTTCTAGTTCCCTGGATGAATACCTTCTTCAAATTCAGCATTTTGCATCTCGTTTTGGGTTTACTTACTACTTCTCTGAATTCAGCTTCTTATTTTTCATTTATTTAATATCTTTTAGAAATAATTTTCTCTTGACCATCATCAAGTAATCCTTCACTTATAAATTTCACTTTAGATAGTCTTATCTCTGTTAATCATATTTTTAAATACCTATTTAGCTTTGCTATGGCTTATAACAACTTTTAATGTTCGCATCATTAAAGAAAAAATCAAAGACTGCATTGACTTGTAATCTCCGAGACAGTAAATATGCTTAGTGCAAGAAATATAGTCACTTCATTCATTTCATCTTTATTATTCTTGAGCATACTAATATGTATCATGAAGTCTTGTTTCATTCATTCTAAAATTTTAAATTCTCAAGTTTTAGTAGATTTTTTTTAAATCAATCATTTATTTGGCTTCAAGCCACGTCATATCCAGTTTCATCCCTTTATATGCTATTTTTCCAAAAGTGTGATATTTTAGTTCTTTATAAATTCATTTAATTTTAATGAAATATTTCTAAGGAATATTACTAAGACTAAAGGCATTATTGTAAATGCTTAAATATCTCCTTCTTTATTTTTTACTCTGGTTTTTAATCAATATTTATTTCTTAGTTACATCTTCTTAATCATGCTAGTCCATTTTATCCTGGTAATGGATCTCATCCATTTTAGCTCCAGTCAAAATAGAATCCTGGTAAGCTTTTCTGCCTAAACTTTCTTATAATCAGCTGAGAATATTTTGCCAACAATAATCTCAGCTACTCTCTCAACTCTTGTGTTTCTTCTGACAAGACCAAAGTCGCAAATCTTTACAATTAAATCTTCGTTTACAATAACTTTAGCATACTTAAGATCTCTCTGATTGGCATTTGCAGTATTATAGTTTTTAAAGACATAGGAGAATATATATAATTATATAAATATGTTGTATTTTCAAATTAATTAAACTTTAAAAAACTTTCTTCATATCAGATTCAGCCGGCTCTAGGACTATATAAAAGTGATTTGAAATCTTTGGGTTTTTGGGCTGTATCTTATCGTATTATATAATTATATAGGGATGCCATGCTTTCCTAATAAATTCACCTCTCAGAGAAATTCCTCGCAACCAATTTCATCCTTGGATACCCCATCCATCTTTTGATAGACATTTTCTTCGCTTCAATGATCACCCTGGAATCCCTGCCTAGAATCTTCACACACACGTAGTCTTTACTATCTTCCCAGTTATTAACCTCCAAGTCCTCTGTAGAATTAATATTTTAAATGTACTATGGTAGCGACTAGCTTCCATTATAATTTTAAATCAAATTTCTTAATTTTTTCAAATTAATTATTGTTCCATCTATTTTCATCTTTTATCACTATTCATTATAAATTTAGTGTTTCATCTGATTCAATTATTGTAATTAATGCAATTAAATTTATATATTCACCAATAAAAGTAGTTTCTTATTAATGCCAATATTTAACATTAAATTTGTTCAAATAGGATTGTTAACTCTAATCAATATATCAGTCTCAGTTATTTTAATTGAAATACTAGAAATGGGTATAGATACAATCAGTATTTCGCCACAAACAAATGGGAATTATAAAAATTATTTATTGGTTAATTTATTTAAAAATTTATATATTTATCATAATTATTTGATTTAGCTTTAACTAATATAATAAATTTATTTACAGAGTTTAATAAACTCTTTTTTTAAATATATCATAATAACATTTTTAGCTAAATTTCAAGTGCGATTCGATATTTCAAACAAAAATATTTCCTTAATAAGCATTTTCTTAAGGGTGTCCTAATGTTTACTTACATATCAACAGTGGCTATTTTTTGCTAGTAATAATGCGATATAGATAATTAAATTTAAATTAGATATTAAAACAACATTTCACAGTCAGATACAGTTTCTGCAGCACTGCAATTGATAGACATGAAATGATTTAATTTTGATTAAAGGAAAAATGGTTTTAACGATTATAAATGTTTAGATATTTCATATTCATTTAATTTAATAGATACTAACTAGAATATTTACTTGAAGAGGGGAGGTTGTATTATTAAATTTTAATTTAAATCAATAAATAATAATTACAGATATTTAGTAGTTTCACAAATAATTACAAAAGTGCATTAAATAGATACATACATTCCATCCCTAATTAAAAAGCTGCTCTATTTTAATATGCCTATATAAGTATATAAGTATGATTAATTAAAGTTAAATTTTATTAACAACTGTAAATTATGGAAAACTGTGATCCTAGCCTAAGAAAAATCTTATAATAGGACATAGACATACACTCTTTGACATCACTAGTGCAGCAGCTGCTGCCAATCAACGCTTAGTGTAGGATCCTTAACAGCCCACATTGTATGGGTGAAAAATGCTGAAACATACTTATATTTGCCATCGACTATAGATACTTTATATATTATTTTCTTGGTTGAAAAGATCTCCGTTATCATTAAATGTCCAAGAATGCTATGACAATTCTTGCGATTACGATTATTGATTATTTTTAATAGTCAACAGAAGATTTTATATAAAAAATGTATAGAATGGCTTTTCAAGTAAAAACAAAGTAACAAAAAATTGGAGAAGGATCTTTTTAATTTTAATTAAAAATAAATATAAAGTAGATACAGTATCAACTTAGTTAGTTTAAAATGCTAAAAGAATTATTGACTTGTCGTAATTATTTTAATAGATTAAAGACAATGAAAATAATGGACTGATAAAGCAATCAAGGCTCATGCGGTTTAAGTGAAAGACTACAAGAATGATGAAGAACACTATATATGTCGAATAAGAGGATGCAAATTTAAGTACTGCTAATGTATTTATCTAAAGAAACGTCCAATAAATTGACTAAGAATACAGTAATTGAGTAGCATGTCATTTAAGCTTCAGACATTTGGCTGATAGATAAAAATACAGGGACAAATGATTTGGCGATGATTTGCAAAATAGATACTATTAGAAATTATTTCCATCCATTGATTGGACTTGTAGCAGAGAAAGGTTTAATGGGATGTCTTTCTACTTTATGGTAATGGAAGACTTTAGGAATAAGAAGTAAAGGCTTTATCTAAATCACTTGAAATATACTGTAATAATTGCTTCTATCAGATAGATTGAATTAAAATATATTAGAATAAATTGGGTTTTGGGGTTTAATTTATTATTTCTATTTTTAACTTACTATTATTTATAATTAAAAATAAGTATTTGTTGTATTATCAAGCAAATAAAATACATATTGCTTGAATTATGTCTGTATTTATATTTAAAAGATTTTGAAAATTATTCAAATTCACCATAGATTAATATAATTCATTCATTGTTAATTTATATAGATAAGTAATTAAACTACCATCAAGCATTTTGTTATAATTATATAAATAAAATGTAATTAAAATTATTGTAAAACTTATAAATACTTTTAAATAATTTTAATAAATGATATTTTTGATAATATAAAATTTTTACTGCAGTTATCAAAACAGAAGAATTATTCATAATTAATATGATACGAAGACCATTTATTATATTAATGGAATTAACTGAAATATAGAAGCATTTTCCCCCACAATAGTATTCTTGCTAGTGAAGATTTTATTAAACTAATAGAGATAAAGGATTTTGCATGAAAATAAGGTAGAAAATCTATCTAAATAAATTCTAAATTAGAGCTAAATATAAATTAAAAGACGATATTAAGTTACTAAGTTATTGGACCACCCATTCTAAAACAGAGCCAAAGCTAATTAATACAATAAAAGACACTGCTAATAGATTGAAATTTACGATAAGATTTGCGAGAAAAAATTGCTCAATGAAGGAAAATGCGTAAAACTATGGTATAAAAGTGCAACCTTTGAATAAAGGAAATTAAAAAGCGCATCACATTAACTATAAGTGATATTCTCAGACATTCTATGAAAAATGTGGATTATCAGACTCAATAATTGACCCAGCAAACTCATTTATGATGCAAGCAAATAGCATATTATATCAGAGCTCGTAGTAATCTGCATAGTGATCTGCATTTTGAGCTCTTGATTAGTGAGTAAATATAAAAGAAACAGAAAGGATTATCTCTCCATACTCAAGTCATTTGTAATACAAAGCAAGCCCTTCCACATTTCAATGTAAACAATAAAAGATTAAGATAAAATTCTTAGTGGCGAAAAGCACCTCAACCCAGGTTATGGTTAAACTTTAAACAATTAAGCATAGAGATATGAAAATTTGCTTCACTTTTGGAATGCGGTTTTGTAGAAAATATTTACATTGATGAAGTAATTTTTAAGCCATACCATATTGAGGAGTACCTCACTAAAATGTAAATCGAAATAGTTGGTTTAAAACTAATGAGTTTCGCATCTATTGTTGGAATAAGCAAGAAGTTCTTGTTGGAGGGCTACTTTATCAAATAAAAATCTATCAAATTTACAGACGTGCCATCTATGATTGAATCGACACCTTTATAACCAACAAACAAGTGATATTCTGTTAAAATTATGATATGTGATCGCATAAGTAAGTTGTTTAATTAATTTGAAATTAAAAATAAATATAGTCCTTTAATTATTAAGATTATAGTTAAAAGTTTAAAGATGAAAAACATCCTCGTTCTCTTAAGCGTGATAGCCGTTGCTCAGACCGTTGTTAAAGCCGACACCCTCTGAGACTTTTGAAACTCTCTCTCTAGTTTCAATGCTGGTACCTGCACTTCACTCATTGATAACAACTCCAATGACAGAGATACCTGCTTGGTTGCTTGCACTGAGGCCTCAGCCTACATTACCAAGATGTTCACCTCAACTGAATACACTGACTCTAAATACAACCCAGCTGAGTTCAAGTCCAAATCAGGAGACTTCAACATTAAATTCAACGCCCAAATGAATCAATGCAGACACTTCGAGTTATTGCAAGCCTTCCACAAGATAGCTTCAGTCATGTTGCAAGCTTCACCATTACTCTGAATATATGAAACCTCACAGTTTGCGCTAAAACGCTGAAGCAGCAGCAGAATTCAAAGCTGTCTAGAGGAATACTCTAAAAGAAATCCACTCTAGCAACAGAAAATATCTATAACATAATAACAAATTTAGAATGTAGAACCAGACATCTCAGTGCACAACTAGTTTCTCATCTTAAGTGTTTAAACAACAATCTCCAGTGAGTTCAAGGGATCCCTATGAAAACTACGATTTGATATTCAAGCAGCTTCAGAAAGCCACTAATGAAAAAGATGAGCTATAGCTTGGACTCAGCAGATTGAAGGATCAGAGAGATTTGATGAGAATGAAAAATTCAGCATTGGGAGGAAGTGCGGGTTCTGTGGCAGGAGAAGCAAATGGAAATTAAGCTCAATAGAACAATGGATATCAATTACTACATGTACTCTTTGTCGAAATTATTTCATTGAAATTGGTTGCAATCATAAAGCAATGAGGGGTATAGCAATTGGTGATCTGAATATTGAATAAATAAAGCAACATATATTTTAGACTTGATGTGTGTTTTCAAATATTATAAATGCAGAACTGATATATTAAAGCATTTAGTTTGTATTTCTAAGTCATTTCTCCAAATTTTTACAATCTTTTATAATTTAAGAAGTAATTATAGTAAAATGGTTCAATGAAAGATTAAATTCTACAACTGGCAGTATTCGCATAATGCGTCATACTCCCAATAGTCTGATTTAATTGAGAAATTGTTTTCTTAATGGAAATTCTAATATAAACATGATTTGATAGCAACTCGTTTCAAAGTTGAGCTAGGTCACTCATATAAAAATAATAGAGGGCAATTGAGAGTATATAAATGGAAGTGATTGAAAGAGTTATATCAAGGCATTAGATAAAATGAAAAGTTATATAAACTCTGAAAAATGCTTATAAAACATTCATAATCAGTTATTATGATAATTGTTCATTCCAACTATATTTATTTCTTGCAACCATTCATTAAGTAAGAATTTAAAATAAATTCGAAATGTATATTAAAGTTAATAATTTGTTTAAATAAAAGAATTTAAAAATTGAGAGAAATGAAAAATAAATATACAAACAAAACCCAATAGGCAAATATAAATAGGAGAGATAGTTTGTTTATACAAGAGTATCATTACTATATTAGGCAATTTAACATTTGAATTCTCTGAGGATAGCAGGATGCTTGAGAGTGGAAGCAGTGAGAGTATTGATAAAAGAGATGTCATGTTATTCCTACTACTGCAGTAGCTGCCCTGCTTAGACTGAAAGTACTCATGCGGTTAATGGCTAAGCTTTAATTCTTAATTTTTGGTATGGCATTTTCACTTTGGGGTCTTCGCTCCTGATCGTGACTCTTCAGCACGTACCACATTCTACACTTAAGGTTCTCAATGTCAGAATGTTGACACTTTTGTCAGAATGTTGACAGATAGGTAGCTGCTCAAAAGGGGATTCTTAAAGATGAAGCTATTAAGGAATCCTTTGCTTTCTCAGGGGGAAGAAATAGCACAGCCACAGCATCAGTTTTGCGGCCTCAATCTGCTCTTTAGCCTTCAGCAGGGGTTTTATGGGCTACCTCAGAAAATGGTCAAAATACTAGCATTGGGTATTCAGGCATTTGTGGACTTTCGATTGGGCAGACGAAGTAAGGGGCGAATCTTCGAATGGGGAGCGGCAAGTGCTACCACGCAAATCACCATGCCAATACGCAGGGAGATGGAGTCTCCGACTCAGACATCTATCCCAGGGGCCGAGATACACAAGCATCTTTGTTTCTCATGCTATACCAGAGCCATTCAATCAAGCGCCTTCCTCATGTCTTTGTGTTGAATCTCGGGCTACAGTACCTGCTTCTAGCATGCAGATGCTTTTTTCTAGCTCTTTGCCTCTTTCTTCTGGTGGTTATCTGAATTCCTCGCTCAAGCAGTAGATTAGCCTTGGCGCTTTCCTACTGGGTTGATTAGACTTTCGTAGGAGATGTTTCCCTTGACGTTAGCTTGGTTAAGGATCCCTGAAACACCATCCTTTTCGCTGTAAGCCCTTTAGCATCCCATCCAATGAGGATCCCTTCCACTCTCGTGGTTTGGAGCTACAACGTAACATCTTTGCAAAGGGTAGCATGTTCAGATGTCTGGAGTGTCAATGATGAGTTATGCTCGGTATCAGGCAATACGAGACCTTCAATCTTTCTCACTCTTGCAAGCTTGGTGCTTAATACGAGTAGATTCAGCCCAAATGTGTTTGCTACATCATGCCCATCTCACTTGCGATGCTATAAGGAATCAGATGACCAACGCTAATTCTTACCTCCTAGCTCTTCGGAGCCTTTCAAGAATAGTAGGCATCACTAGAGAGAGTCACATGACTGTTAAACCTTACAAAGCCACTGATGCTCTATGACAGCTATACGATGCTGATGCTTGCAACGGTGTGATAATCGAAGGTACATAAGTCTATGTTTACACTCTCTTCTTCCCCTGCTTCTATGTCTGGAGGGCTCCAGCTGGTCTTACTGGCACATTGTTGTCACTACTGGAAGCCATTAGTACTGGTCATTGTACTTCTTATCATTCTGGATCAGATTACTGTCGAAGGGTGGTCGCCATCTAGAGTATGAGGCTTAATGCTCTGATTCACTATCACTCATTGACATAGCAGGGTTGATTGGTTTCAGGTAGATTGAGAGTGCCCATTTTCAATATTAATTGTTAGAGTTTAAATGTGAAATTACTAT
This sequence comes from Oxytricha trifallax, assembly GCA_000711775.1. Lineage (NCBI taxonomy): Eukaryota > Ciliophora > Spirotrichea > Sporadotrichida > Oxytrichidae > Oxytricha > Oxytricha trifallax. Next base: position 21,158 of record ARYC01004231.1, on the reverse strand, counting down.
AATTATAATAAACATCTGTCATTAATTTGGCTATTTCTTGATTTTTAATGATTCAATGTTACCTTTTGTCACCTTTTTGTCACCTTTTTCAATTCATTCAATGGGGTTTTAAATAAAAATGTACTCTATCTTTAAGTTTTATGCATTTCGACATAAAGTACAATAATATAATTAAATAACTCATATAAGTTATATAAATTGAAAAATGATAAATGATTTATACAAAATGAAAGTTCATAATTAATTAATAATAAAATCAGTAAAGGATTAATTTTTAATTTATTCTATATGTAGTATCTTCAAATATTTAAGTTTAACTATAAAAGATTTGCCAATATTGAATAAGCTTTCAAAAAAAAAATATGAACTTTCATTTTATAAAAACTGTATGCCATTTTAATTTGTATAACTTAATATGAGTAATTTAATTATATTATTGTACTCTATCTCGAAATGCATTAAATTCCGAGATTGAGTACTTTCTTATTAATTTAAATAAATTAAGTTTAAAATAGTGTGAATAAACTATTAATTTTAATATACATTTCGAATTTATTGATAATTCATACTCATTTTTTGATTCCTGAACCATTTGAAGTCTCCAAGCTGCCACTCACTTCTCTTTTACTATAAAAGTTATTATTTATATGATCATTCAAACGAAGTTGAGATAAAATGGGGCTATTGATTTTATTAATGAGATCGAGGCTTAGAATTTTGCTTTATTATAGCAAGAGCTTCCATTTGACTCTAAATTAATAATTAATTATTATAAGAAATTTACTTGAGAAAATAAGTCATTTTCCATCAATCTATAAACTTTTATCAGTTTTTTCATACTTTTCTACAAGAGTATTACTTAAATTTCTTGATCTTTTCACATGATTAATAGCATTGATAGATAACTAGTGTAGCAAATGCTAATCACTCCATAGAAAATATCTTCTGTACTTCTGTCAAGGGGTTCATAACAATCAATATAATAGTTGATGTATTTTATTATTTATGGTCATTTTGAACATTCTTGAATATTTTCTAGAATGAAAGTTTTTCATTGTATGCAACGTTTAGCTATACTACATTCCTTGATTTAAATGACAGATTTTAGCCTGTTAAAAAGTCCTTGATAAATCGCATTGTGATCTTTGGGCTCATGAATCCCTCGAAATTAGGTAAAATTATATATTTTTTTATAACTCTCAAAAAGTTAATCTAGTCAATTTTTTACTCTAAATTTATTTTAGAAATCACTAATATCATGCCTATGGATGTCATGGCTCTCCATTGACATTTAATTTTATAATTAATTTTTGTAATCTTTTTAAAAATTTCTTATAATTATTCTGATCTAAAATTTGGTTCATAAATTTATGTCATACTATACTGAAATTCAGATTTAAAAAGATAGAAATACATGGGACCAGAATTTATAATTTCATCTATAATATGGAAAAAAGTTAACCATAATAATTGTACTTATTCAAGAATAACAATAATTAATTCTAATAAAAAATCTATGAACCTTAACTTCTTTATGTGAATATTGAGGTGCAATTTTAAAAAATTTATATAACTTAAATATCATTTTATTATTTAAGTATTTCTCATTTAAAATATTGGATTTTTACTAATGTTTCTAACTGTAATTTTGCTTACTAATTCTAAACTCAAAAATAAACCTCCTAGACCTATACATATATATTTATATATTATTGATATTAAGCTAAATTGCGCAGCTAAACTTTATTACTGAATGGCTTTAATAAATAGAGAACTATTATCAATTTTTTTAAAAAAAAATTTGTTACTAATTGATAAAAATATAACTTAAGCTAAATGGATAACACCTATTTTGAAAATTTACAGACTTCCAGTCAAAGAATTTCTATTTTTAGTTAGAAATATATAAAGCTAAATTAATTTATTTTAATTTATAAAATATTAAATACATATAGCATTCAAAACCCCAAAACCACTTAGTGAGGTTTATAAGTGCTTTGATTTGTAGGGAATTTTTTAAGGGTTGGAGTTATTAATAGTTTTTAATGTGAAATAAAAAGTAAATGTACTTAATTTAATTACTCAAAACGCACTTTTGGATCATGTGGTTATGGTCTTAAGTTTATTTTGCTAATCCACTACTCTATCTGCTCTTGAGCTTGGCTTGATTATTATTTATTCAGGCATTTATTTCATTGATTGTGATACTCTTGTCTTGTCTATAAATTGCTTGATTCTTTACTTTGCATCTTTTTCACACCTTGTAGAGTAGTAATCATTGAGAGGCATATCACATTCTATTATTATTGCTGCGAGAGCCCACACGTCCCATTGAAAATCTCCATCTCTCCAGTCTTCTCTTTCTGGATAGTAACCAGGAGTTCCCATAAACATGCCTAGCCTTGTTACCTCAACTCTTAAAGCCCTGTTGAAATCTATTATAGTTACTTTTATAGTTGAAAAGTTTATCATAATATTCTCAGGCTTCAAATCTCTGTGTACAAAACCTAATTTGTGAAGCTCTTTCACACCCTGAATAGTTTGCGTTGTTATTAATGCAAGTTACTTTTGATTCATTTGATCAGCTATAAAATCCCAAAGCGTCATTTCAAAGAGTGGAAGCCTGAAAGCAAAATAATTTCTGCCAAGGAGAACAGCATCTAGCTCTATTAAGTATCTACACTCTTTGAACTTTGCTTGAGTGAGTACTTGATACTCATTAGTAAATTCCAGATACTTGAAAGGATAAATCTTGTAAGCATATCGATGATCATTTATAATTTTCGTATCAAAGGAGTCCTCTAGTATTAGGTAGCTCTAAAGGGAAGTGTCTAAATCAATTTAAGCTAGCACTGGAATTTTCTTGTATTAAATTTTGATCATTATTTTTGTAAATGCAGATGCTAAAAGGTTGCGAGACTTTATAACGCAATCTGCGTCGCTAGCCTGTTCAAGTACTACGGGTAGGAGAGATTCTCTACTTTTTCTTTTGGATAGAAGCTTCATTTCATTCTCTTAGTTTTCAACTTCTATTTCTTTCTTGTGAGCTTTTAAAAGATGCTTCTTTAAATCTCTAGTATGAGTGTATTGTTTATGGCACTCAAAGCAATCGTACTTTCCATCAATTTTATCATGCTTTAAGTAGACAGTTGGCTTGGCTTCTCTATGATCCTTTATATGTCAGTACCAGCTAGACTTATGAGCAAAATCTCTCACATTTTCACAATAATACACTTCTACTTCTTCAGCTTAAATGGAAATTTCATTCACTACTTTCTCGTCCTCTCTATCACCAACACACTTGTTTGCCATTTGTTTTAAGTTCTTAATTTCTATATTAATAATAGAGACCTCTAGAGATAGCTCTGGTAGTACTTTATGAGTCTTTAGCTCACAGTTATCACACTTATATGTATTACCAAAGGTAAGTTTCATTTAATTTTATGGGAGTGCTGTTGTCTTTCTCATTATATTAGCGCTCATATTTAAATTTGAATTTAAAATTATAAAACTGACTCTAAAACTCCTAGCTAATAAGATAGCTTGGAAAACTGAAGAAAATCAAGGGGAAATTTTAGAGTAAATGCCAAGAAAAATGGGTGTTAAGAGACGATCCAACTCTAAATATAGATGAGCATGTAACCATTTTTAGTATAAATAATATGTAGATTAAAGCACAAACTGCATTAGGAGGTGCACCTAATTAAGTACGTACTGATTTAGGAGGGATTTAGTGATTTTGTGATTAAAAATAGGGTGCTCCTAATTAAGTACTAGCTTTAATTAAAGCTTCTAATTAAATACTAGCATTTTAGGAGCTGCTCCTAATTAAGTACGTACCAATTTAAATTTAAAAATATGGAACTATAACAGTAGAAATTGATATCAATCTCTCAAGTTTGAAACCAGTTTTCAAAACCTTCTCCATATCCTTCTTAGAGGTTGACCTCCTATAGGATGCCCATATTTAATAGTAAGTTTTACAGAGGTATATAATTGAAATCAATAAACTTAAATTTGAATATCATTTCTTAGATCTGTAAACAAGATGGAGTCAATGAATGATGCAATGAAAAGAGTGCAAGCACAAGAATTGATTCAAAGATTTAGAAGCAAGGAAGATCTGCACCGCTATCTGGTGCAGCAAGGTAAAGATAACCTCTCCTATAATTTGCTTGCTGTAGTTGGTTTGTTTCTACCTACGATGGAGGGAACAAAAATATCATTTTTCTTCGCTGAACTTTTAATGAAATCGACTGTATCGATTGGTAAGTCAAGCATCAAGTCGTATAGAAGAAGTTTCTTGTAATGACCTTTTAATATACCCCAGTAGAATTCAATTCCATTAAACTGCGGACTGTAAGTTACGTTGAACACTGGTGTTATTCTTAGTCGTTCATAACTTTTCTTTGTCTCTTTTGTCTTATGTACAGAAAGATTATCAACGAATAGTGTAATCTCTTATTCAGGGTACTTCTCTCTCAGCTGCTCTAAGAACTTAATTTATTGCTCTGTCTTAATTGAGCGAGGATGTATAACATAAGATTCTAAACCAGCATTCTCGCTAATTCCTCCAAGGATTGCCATTGTTTGTACCTTGACTTTCTAGTCACATACTTCTATATTACTATGTCTCTTATACCAAGACTTCTAGATGAAAGTGTTGAAGGTAAACACAGCCTCGTCAGCATGTATAAACTTTATATTATTCTATAGAGACCTCTGCATTTAATCATATATATAATTTAAGTTATTATTGTAAAATGGCAGAGTGAAATCAATTACTCTCTTGATACGATTCACACATTTGTAAGAGATACGATTTCTTTTAAAGATTTTCGCAACTGATTAAGCAGAGATATTCAGCTCAGGGAATTGGCGATGAAACATAGTAGCTCGTTAGTCGAGAGAGAAATGAGCCCAATATTTCAAAGTTTTTTCATTGACGAGATAGTCAAAATGCTTCTATAAGAACTTTGACTTCCTCAATTGTTTAGAATTAAGCTATTATCGCTTTAATTACACAGCAAGCAAGCAGTGAGAGCGAACAGTTGAAGGACTTCGCTTTTTTAAAAAAAAGTGCAATAGACTTATAGTTAAGTACAGGTTTGATTTATTCACTGTATACTTCACATCCATAACGCAGTTTAAACACTAAATCTATATAATCTTCATCATAAATATACCCCAATAGCTTGTAATTTTTGTCTCGCATTTAATTAATAACCCCAACCCCTAACAAATTCCATACAAATCAAAGCACTTATATACCTCACTAAGGGGTTTTGGGGTTTTGAGTGTTATAAGCGTAGCTAGACACGGTCGCATTTATTTGACCATACTTATGACTATCATACAATGTAGTATCTTAAAAAATTAACACAGTAAATTTTGAGTATGTTTATGCTTACTCCTTAATCTTCCTCTACTTTGTCACATCCAGGGACTTCTCTAACTTAGACTTAGTGGGCGACCGCTGTTATCAGAAAGGAAAGAGGTACATTACGACACCTCATTTCTGATGATTATAAGGCTGAGGCAATAAGAGTCTCCATGCTTGACAGTTAGAAATTAGAAATGCCTTATATTAATTATTATAAATTACTTTATAAAAGCATTTAAATAGGGTTAGCTAGTTAAATTAATTATGTAGGACTATATATATTTTGTAATTAAATGCAAAGCTACTAAATATTAAGATTAATAATGTCTTATTTAAATTTTAAACACATTTATTTCACCAACCTTAATCAATTTAAGTTAAATTTTAGAAGCAACATTTATCTTACTAGAAAACTTTACTTCAAAAACAACAACATCAACAAAATTAAGAAAGCTATTGTAAATTCAAAAGAAAGACAATTATTATGCTGTAAAAGATAATAATAGGGTTAAATATTTATTATATAAACTAACTTCTAACCATTTAGTAACTAGAGTATAACATAGAATTAATAATAAAAGTATTTATACATAAACTCTTAATACATAAAATAAACAATTTGTATAAATAAAAATATTTTAAAATTCGTAAAAATTACAAACATCACAAGCACAAAAAGAGTATATAAGCAAAAAAAAACAAATGGAAAAATTTTCTAAATCATGACTTCATATATTTATCTTAACACATAATCGTCACTCAACTAAAATCAATGATATTTTAGAAATAATTACGTTTACGGCTTGAAAATTTATCATAAAAAAAGCTAATCTGTAGTTAATTAGTTTAATGGTTAACAAAAATACAATTTCAAGGAGAAACAACTGAGAGATAAAATAAATATGAAACTATCAATAAAATATTCTAAATAAAAAGGCTAGCATCTATTAATTATCGATTCATAAACATTGAAAGGCTTCAATATATATCTAATAAACTCATATGATGATAAAAAATTAATTTAACCAATCATCACTTCCATTAAATATATTGGAGATATAAAAGGTAAATCTCTTGAATTGCAAATAATTAGTCAAGAAGATCTCTAATCAAATGGAAGCTCAACTTCATAACCAAAAGGTTATTTGTGATGAGGATCAATAGAGCTGGAGTTCTTACGAAGAACGATAAGTACACATAGAATATGCCTCATCAGAATCCGGTAAAGACAAGTCAAATCAACAAACCTATAACATGGTATAAACTCCACAAGTAAGAGATAAATAGAAATTGCCAAATACTATCATTGATGCCGTCATCGACATCATCCACACTTAAAAGTACTAAATAAAAAGTTAATAGGTCATGAAACTATGGACTTAATAATGACCCTAGTTAAATTATATTAATTACATTATTGTGGGAATACGTTTTATTTTGGAAATAATTAAATAAATTAAATTAATTAATATTAAATTAGTGGCAGTTAACTTTCTGGAAACCTAGACAATATGATACTTGTTCGATAGGGAATTAAAAAAATAGCTGGACTTAACTATTGGCGGTACCCCTCTTCGGATCCTTGAAGCGAGATAACGCGACTTTAATTTTGGCATTAAAATCCACTAAACAAATCACCAAAAATTAAAGTCGCATTATCTCGCTTCAGGGATGCGATAGAGGGAAACCGCCAATAGTTAAGTCCAGCTAATTATGAGATCCCTGTCGAACAAGCACCATATTTTCTAGGTTTTAAGAAAGTTAACTGCCAAGAATTTGATATTTAATTAATTAGTTTACTATTTATTTTCCCAAATCGAAAGTATTCCTACAATATTTAAATAATAAGTAGGATTTAACCTACTTAGTATTTAAACTATCTTAGAAGCAGACCCACAAAGCATATTTGATATTAGTGAATCAAGGACATCAATTTGGATTAATAATCCAAATACAACTCTATTAAAAAGTCATGAGATTTGATAGCTTAACAAACATTTATGAGAATGAAAAGAAATGCCCATTAATAAAATTGATAAACAATAGACTATCAAATGAAATAAAATCAGAATCTTAATATACAGAGTGAAATCATAAGTACTAAATTTTATCCTTAGACTATTTATTATTGGCATTTTAAGAATGTTATAGCCAATGAGCTTCCGGCATTAGTAGTGAAGCTAATAACTATAGTTATTTCAATAGAATTGAAATATTCACTAAGTAACTCTATAGAACTCAGATTTCTAAAATTCTATTTTCTTGACTTATTACTTCCAGAAAGAAAGAAATCATCATAAAAAGGCTTAATTGATCAATTCAAAATCAATCTAACAACTTTAACAAATCCTTCAAATTAAAAAAGCAAAGAGACTAAATATTAATACAAAACTGAAGCAAGACGAAGAGAAAAGAAAGTAAGAAAAGCAAAGAAAAATAAAAAGGAAGAAGAAGAATGATTTATTAAACAATTGGGTTGAATACTCTAGTTTATTCAAATGGTCTGCTCCTTATATATATAAACAAATTTATTGATATGAGAGCTCCAAAAGAGCTCAATGTGAATACTTATTATTATTATCATATATATAATTTTCGTATTAACAATTAATACAACAAATATCAATAAAGTTATTAATAAAAAACAAGCAGTTAAATAAGCTTCAGCATTTCTACCTATACAATAGGAATAATTGCATAAATAATAGAACTATCTAAGAGGACCATATTAGAAAACCCAAATATTCATTCTTTATAATATTTTATTAAATCTTTCCTTTAACTGATATAAGTTATACATGAATTAACAAAATTAAATAATAATAATATTAAAGAAAAGGAATATAACGTCTCTGACTAGAATAAATGGGATGGTAAAATATTCTGATAGGTAATATTTATATCACTTTAAATAAAACCCCATTTGTCAATTAGAACGAAGATTAGGAGATAAGAACAATTAAATTAAAATATAATTATTATTGGCGTATAATTATAATGTTTGGGCTAATTATTAAAACCATTGGCTCGATTAATTGTCACTATAAAATAAACCAATCAAGGTGTGTAAATTTGTTTTTAGCCTAATTATATTTAATTTCAGCCAATAATAATTATATTTTAATTTAATTGTTCTTATCTCCTAATCTTCGTTCTTAATTGACTAATGGGGTTTTAAAAGCGGGCAATGGAACCAGAACAACAGAGGAAGCAAGCTCTTCCTATATCACACGATATGAATATAATTGATGAAGCATTTAAGTAATTACAGTGCTATAAAAGGAAATATTAATATTTTATTTTTAGTAGTTTTTATTAATCAATTATATAAAAATTATTTATTTAAATAATATTTAAATCTTATGAAAAATAATACTCGGAAATAGAGATTCGTGGATCTCAATCTGATTCTAAGGCAATAACACTGATGAATAAAGTGATATGCGTAAGATAAGGCTCTTACATCACTTTGAAATATGAATGCTTATTTATCACATATCATACATTAGCTATCTGAGGGCGTGATTCAAATCTACCTTGAGTCTAACCAAGTTAAGGTATTTTGCAAACAGATCCACTCATAAATGTAATCATTCTCTTCAATTTTATTATTATAAAGAGCAATGAAAACCTTATGAAAATGTTGGAATCACTCCTTTCTGATTCTAATCACATTATAACTTAACTTAATTATATTTTAAAATTCTACTAAAATTTAGTATCTTCTTAATAGTATATCTAATTAAACTGATTTTAACAAGCTTAAATAAGAAAAAATAATAAAAGTAATATTTTATCTTAAAATTCATAAAAGATTTATAATTAATCCTTCTTACTAAAAGAATATTGAGATTTATGATTAATAAAATGAAAAATAGATGATTATAAGAATACTAATAACGATTAAATCAAAACTTATTACAATAAACAAAAATGAAAATCTAAAAACAGTTTCATTGTCTTACCATTCTCCTTCATATTTAAGTTCCTTGACCAGTTCTCTCTGTTACTTTGTGAATTGTGTGTCTTGTCCCTTCACTGCTCGTACTAGGTTGGACATCTGTAAAAATAAAATTTTAGATATCTTTTTTGTAACTTACATTTTTTGTGAATAAACAGGCCCTTTATGCGTCAACATCTATAACTTTCCATTTTTTCATTATTAATTTAATTTTAATTTATCCATTTCTTATTATAAATTGTAATTATATGCTGATTCTTAATAAGAGTGGAAGACCATATAAATTGAAGCAAAAGAAACCAATTTAAAAACAAATTAAAGAATAGGAAACAACAATTAAAATAATTTACTCCAAAAAAATTAGAAATGACAATCTTTAACTATTTTTAAATCATAACATGAGTTCGACTATTGTAAATTTAATATTACTATTACAATTTAGGTTAGTTTTAATGAATAATGCATTTTATATTAGATTATTTTAATCTTTTTTGCCAAAGTAATTTAGTTTTTTTATTTAAAATTAACCAATTAATTGCTCAAAAATAAGTATATATAATGAAATAGAATAGACAGAATAAAAATCTCAATTAAACTTTAAGTTCTTTAAACGTACTAAGAGTTTAAGCTGACAACTGAATCTCTCTTAATTTAGAATAAATTTCAAAATTGTTTTTTAAATGAAACTATATTTCTAGTTTAATTGGAGGATCTATGAATACGCACACTTAACTCGATTTATTTTTATTTCAAAATACAAACATGAACTTCAAATTATACATTTATTGAATCAACTTTTTAAGCACTTTATCGTTAATGAAGATTATTTACCAGTAATTTTTTCAATATAATATTAAAAATATATTATATAGATCTTTCAATTGTAAATTATTTTTATTATTTATTAAAAAATTAAATATCTACTTAATGCTGGCAAATAGAATATTAAATGAGGATCTATAACTTGAAAACCTAAATTTTAATATCAATAGTAAAAAGAACCAATTATCTTTGTATAAAAATTTATCTATAACATATTATAATATATTTGATTAATGCTCTTTCAAAAAGATGTTATAGTAAATGATTACTATATCCAAGTTAAGAATAAAATAATAATATCAGAAAAGACAAATATAGAATGAGTGAGGTAATAGTGCATTGAATAATTTAAAATAAAATTAATAGAATATTTACTCAATAAGATAAAGTATTATAAGTAATTACAAAGCATTGCTCCATTACAGCAATTATATACAATCAAAGAACTAAAATTTATAGTAGAAATATATGTTTTAATAGTAAGTCGGAATTGTTGCTTATGAAGAATTCCACAGTTTAACACCGAATTCTAAGAAATATAGCAATAATAATCACTTTGAAATGTAAATAGCGATATTGATAAATCATATAGTTTGGTAAACAGAGTTGAATATGACAATTAATATCAAAAGTGTATTAGAAACATATCAATTATATTAATTAAATGGTTTTACATAGATAATTCTTAAATTTTAGGTAATTAACAAGATAAATAGTAAACATTTATAATCTGCAAATACTATGCAAAAGATTAATAATACAAATAGGAAAATGCATAATATTGATAAAATACAAAAGATTAGGAATTAATTTTTGGGAAATATAATACAACTGATACAAAAATGATAATTTAAATATAGTTTTAAATTATATGCAAAAAGTCTTAATTAGTGCGATGATAAATTACAACTTTAGTTTTACATTTACTAACTGTCTGATATTTATTTTTACATAACTTTTTTATCATTAAGTTTTCCTAAATAATTCTAGTTTAGCGAACAAATAGATTTAGTATCATTATCAACTTTCTATCCTGTATACTATAAATGTACTATAAAAATGAATTTCAGTCACTCTTTCTAATTTTGAAGAAAATTTTGTTATTTAAATGTATTGATTTATTTCTAGATATTCTATTCTGGTTATAAGTAAGTATAAATTATGAAAAATCAACAAACACCTAATCTATAATATACTAATAACTTTTGTTTATTTTACTTAAATCTAGAAAAATAAGTGAATGACATACGAGATCTAGGAGAAAGATTATGTTTATAAGTGATCCATTTTTAATATAAGAGACTATAAATAATTTCTGTTTTTATATATTTTTGAATTAAATTTAAATTCTAAAAATTCATGATCGATATTAAACAAAAGAAAGAGTTAAACAATAACAAACTCAAGTGGAATAAATGAGTTTTCAAATCATTAATAGCAATAATCTGATCTGATTTGTTGTTGGTATTGTTTTTTTTTTATTATTGTTGTTGCTGTTGCTTCTAAGATTAAAAATTCAAAGCTTCAATGATAAATTATATTTCTATAAAATAATGATAATAATAATTAATCAGAGGGTCTCTGAGATCTCAGATCATAAGTAAAATAGAGCAAATTATTTTATTTAATCAATCAATCAAGCTAATCTTTGCTTATTTCTTACTAGTTTCATTTTCATCGCTGGGTCTTTGATCATCTATTCAGTGAAGTAGTTGTTGTTTTTCCCATTCTGCTTTTCCTTATAGTATAATTAAAACTCCGGATGTAAATCTAGTCTCTTTCAGTGTAGTTGTACTCTATGTTAGTTCGGTTTGCTTCCTTTGTCTTTAGTGACTAGGGATAAGAGTTGTTTACCTAAAAATTTGAGGTTAACTGAGAATGGAAAAAGTCCCAGATTTTTTTTTACAATTATCTTCTTTAGTGTTTTCATTTTGTTGTTTGAGTTCTTCACGTACTTATAAGGATTAATTTTGTTTCAGATCTTCTTGGCATTAGAGAGGATCATCGTTTTCATTAAGTGTCTCGTCCTAGGGTTAGTCTAAATATTTTAGGTATTATTAATTTATTTATAATATACTTCTCTTTAATTTGCTTTGAGAATTATATTTTACTTACAATTAGTAATAGAATCCGTAATTAATGTGACATATTAGATTGATATACAATTAAGAAGTAGACTCTTTATAAAAAAACCAATCTTCATGGTTTCTGTATAGGGTTAGGTTCTGAAATGACTCCTGTGAAAAATGGATTATCTGGGAAGAGAGTCTATCTTCTCTTTAATTCTTAAATCCCTTATATTATGAAGATCCTGGTTATAATGATTAATTGAGGTATTTAAGAATGAGCATTCTTTGGCATTAGGAGGATCATGGAAAAAATTATAAACTATGGGTTATGTTGTGGTGTTTCTAAGTTTCTGGATTTCTATGAAGGTTTGTAGGAACTATGCAACTTTGGTATAACTAGTAATTTTTAATTGAAAATTTCTCTGGACTATGGGTTTACTTTGATAGGTTTAGGTATAGGGACATCCTTAATCATTTATGGTTAAGATTTGGCTATCCTTTTGTTAGGCCCTTAGAAGACTTCACTTGTAGATCTGCTGTTTACTATTTTTTGGAGAATTTTGAGAGATACATGTATTTATTTGTTCGCATTCAGGGAAAAGGTCATTTATATTTATTATTGATTTCTTCTTTCCCTTAGTTAGTCCAACTACCGTTAGAAAAAGAAGGTTCCTTCAGGAGGCTTCTATTTTGCTGAGACTGTGTTAGTATTGTAGTCTTTCTTTATTATAGGAAGGTTAGTACTTCTCAGTTTCAGGTTCGAAGTCTGAAATATCTTAGTCAGTGTAGCCATTTTCATACCAAGTGTCATGTGAAGAGTCGCATCTTGCTCACTTTATTTTAGTAGGAGCAATCAATAATGCTTGCTTGGGTATGTTGTATTGAGAAAGTTTGCTTCTCCAAGTTCTATAATCAGTTGGTGAAAAATTTGGATAAATGGTTGCTATCTATGATTGGAGGAAGATTAGCTCAATTAAATTCGTCTTAGTACTCTTTTCGATTCTATTGTACTTTTTAGAAGTTAAAACTTTTTTAAATTTATTTTTATAAAATGAATTATTTGAAGAAAAAATATAATTATTAGTTATGATATAATTTTTTTTAATATTAAATTAATTGTGTAAAACAATGAATGGTTATTTATATTAATTGCAATTTTATTTCATTTTTTCTTTCGAAATCTTTTTAAGGCAGCTTAAACTCCTAAATCTTTGAGAAATAAGAGCTACACGATTAATCATCTTATAACGCTTAAATCAATGAGTTTAATAGAGTAAGAATTACTTTGTATTGTCAAGTCTGTAAATAAAAGATGTTTAAGCATAAGTTTCAACGTACACTTGTATATTTTTAGAAAATCAAAGAACTCATAATTTAATTGTTTTAATATCAAAGAGTTTGATCTATTAGATAAACCATTAAATGCAATAAAATATATTTATAATTTATAAAATTATAAATATAATATAAATAAATATAGATTTCAATTATTTTTATTAAAATTTAACACTTAAAAGGCTTAAATTTCAAGTAAAAAATTGATTTTTATAATATTTGAGTGACTATGCAATTATCTCTCTAGGGTTATGAGTTCTTTTAGTCCTCAAAGACTTTTAAATTATTCCTCATACGTAAGATCTTTGAATAAGATGAAGTTTTTTGTCTCTTGCTCTAGTTTTTTATGTTCAAAAATTGTAGTTTCAAAAGGACTTTTTGCCCGTTTCTAGCAAGCGTACCCTGATTACTTTGTAAAGATTAAGATTACATGAAATTTATATTCAAATATATACACTTAAAAATATTAAGCGATATGTTAAGCAAAGAAGGCGTTTTTCTACAATTCAAATTAAATTTCTTTAATATTAAACTTGTAAGATATCAGTAGCTGATTCGTAAGAATAAAAATATCACAAAGAGAAACTATCCTTTGCTGATAAAGACAGTGTATTTTACTTTGGCAGCATTGTGTTTAAATATCATCACAATCATCAGATTATTAAAATTGTTTATCATAATCGATCATTTTGTATCATTAATTATTGATAAAATAAATTCGAATCGTGAGATTTGTAAAATAAAATGCAAATTCAATTATTTGAATACTTACACAAACTCTATTTCTTAAAAACATGCATGCAGTTGAACTTTTTGATTTGAAGAGTAATTATTAATTTCTAATTTCTCCAATTCAAATCACTTTTATCGCAGTCTCGAATAATTACAGCTCCTACTGTAAAAGTCATCTTCAGGATATCTTCCCGTTAATTTGGGCTTTGTATAATTGAACCAAGTTATTATGTGATTAACTAACTCAGATTTCTCCAAATCTGTAATTAATCTTAATTTTCTTGCTGAAGTCACCCTCGCTTGCACAGTTAGGTTTCAAGAAACTAATGGCTACTATGTTATTAATGAAGGTAATATTTCTCACAATTACGGTACTTCTTTATTGAGTATACCGTAACACCAGCAGGTCATATGTTATTTTTGTAGGTTCGAATCTGATTAATTCAATGAAGAATTCTGTAGGTAGATGAACCTTCATTGTAGTTGAATTAATAAGTATTATTATAAGATTGCAGCATATTCTTGTTATTGTAAACATTAAGCATAAGTCTATCTTGGATACCTATTGGACTTAATGTATTAGAATCACTATTACAATATTAGTTAAATAAGCTGTCCTATCTCATTAAAGATATTTTTATTAATCTAAATGTCTATGCTTCAGCCATCGAAAATAAAAGGGATCCGAAATTTATTGATCCATCTCTGTAATTAAGCAGTCTCTTATCAATAGTATATTTGCTTTATCATATAATTACGCCACCTGATCCTTAATTTGGGCTGTTAACACAAATATATACCCATCAAACATTATTTGTAAATTTAAAAAAATATTAACAGAATAAACCAACCTTCCTTTGTACACGGCTGATATATTGTTAATTTGATCACCATTTGCAACTTAATAAAAACCTCAGGATTCTCCAAATCATTGTCCTCCATTAGCAAATTAATATCAATTACTATTGGCATTTATTCATCTTCTTTATACAAATTAGTATATATAAACATTATTAAATCTACCATTTATTAGAAATTTTATCCAATATCTTAAATAATCGCTAGAGTTACATTTGAATAAACTATAAGGGATACTGCGCCTCAATAGGCTCCAAAAATATTTACTAAATAAATATTTAAATTCAAGAGAAGAATTTACAGCATACACTACAGACCGTTACAGGTTGGATTATTGGTAAATGTTGTGTTTGCATCTTTAAATTTAGTATTTTTATTGCTAAAAGCACCACCTGTAAGTCCATACATGCAATTGATGAAATTGTTATTAATTAAATGAATGAAGTCTTGATTTTCTAATAAATACTCCTCAACTATATTATATTAGAGTATACATATCGTAATTTTGCTTGAAACTTGAATAAGTATTTATATGATACATAATTATTGGTATTATTTATGAATTTTATTTAATTGTCTTGTAGAATTACATACTTTGCTTTTGTTGATATAAAATCAGAACTAGGTAACAAACTTACTATACCATTCAAATTAATTTTCTAAAGAATAAGAGGATTTTCGTATTCATAATAGAGCAACTGCTTTTCCAATATACTGAAAGTTATTTGCACTTACTATTCTTGAAATGTCAAGATTGATATTCTTCCCTTCTAAATACCCAAAACCTCCAAGACTATTATACATTCTTATATTTATCAAATTAAAGTTTAACAAGTGAATTTTAAAAATATGTATAATTCATGAATCATACTTCTATTAATATTCACAACATGAATAAAGTTAAAGATAATAGTAATGATAATTGATGAATATTTGTAAAAAAGATTAAATTTATTAAAATTTATTAGTACTTATACTTATATATTCTTCTGATTTTTTCATAGTTTGATAATTTGTATTTATATCTAAATGATTATCAAAGTTATAAAAAAGTTAAATTTTATATGAATAGCTATAAGTTAAGTAATATTTTCAAAAATTGAAAGTTAACTTTCAATAATTTCTATTCTTTTATTTATTCTGATCTTTAATCATGAATTAGTGAACATATATATACTTAAGATTAGAAAATTGCATTTTTAAATTACTGATTATCAGAATTGTTAGTAATGTAATTACATTTTAAAAATCAAGCTTTTACTTTTATCTCTTCTAAATTAAATTAACATTCTCGAATAATTTTATAATAAATAAATCAATAACTATAAGTGAATAAATAAAAAAGATGTTAAACTAAAGTGGGGCAAAAGTAGAAAAAATTTGTTACTTTTACCCCACTTTCACTAACCTAAAATAAGTAACTAGGTATTAAAAATTTATTGTAAGACTGATAATATATAAATGAATAAGTTAGTTCATTTATTTATTTCTATAATTTGAATATTCAAAAGTTTCTTGATAATTGCTAAATACAAATTACCAGTGAGAGTGATGTTTGAATAATCTTCAACTGAAATCTAGTTATGTATGATTCCACAATGATAAGCAACTTAGATATTAAAACTTTCAAATTTTAAATCTGAAATGTCTGACTTCCTAAAGGATATAATAAATTTCTCCATATTTTGCTTACACATTTGTGAATATTGGATTTATTTTAGATAAATTTGAGTTAAAAAGTAAAGCTCTCCCTAATTTGCAGAAACTTTAAAATATTGGGAAACTTTATTTACAATTAATGTATTTAGAAGAAAAGTATCAAAATTCCATAATTATAGCGAAATTGCAATATTTATAAGTTTAATTAATAGAAGAAACTCCTTATGTTGCATTTAAATAAATGAATGAATTATTTTTATTAGATTCTTCAAAGAGCTTATCAACACTAAATTAATCTTTATAAATTCTATTTAATGTTAATAATGGAAAAATTGGCTTTAAATCTGAAGAGTTTGAGTAGGATAACTGTCCTTAGTTATCACTTTAAACCCCTCGAAGTATTGCTGATTTTGTAATAGTCAATTTTTAAAATGTTTTCCTACATAAATAAATCCTCTTCTTTTGGGAATTAGCATTGATGATTAAACTTGATAATATCGTAATTACCACTCAGATTATTTTCATGAATAAATCATTCTGTTTTATTGTTCGTTTGTATTTATCCATTGAAACTATTCAAATAAATAATATTCAAACTTGACTATATTGTTACATTTGCAAATAATGCATCTCCTTACTTTTGGTTTGATAATTTTTTTTCAATGAAAACACTATTAAAAATAACTTAGCTGAGTTATTCATAAAACAAGAAGACCATACTTTCCAGAATTATTCAAATCTAGATTAATTTAAAGTCATTGAACAGCCATTGTAGTAAGTGTTTACTCGCAATTTAAGTTATAGCTAAAAAGGGATTAAGTATCAAATGATATGATCGCCTAATTTAGATGGAAAAATTGAGCCAGAGTTAGAGAAAAATGCAATTCGAAAATAGTATTTAAAAGAAACAATATTAGCATCAAAATTTTATCTGAAATATAACAAACTCCTATTAAGAGGGATACTTTCACTTAGATTTTGAGCAATAAAAGCTACATTTAAGTCAACAACTGTATAATTTAATTATATATAATTTTTCATAATTGTACATTTGCTTGTTCTTAAATTTAGCTCTCTTCATCAATGCATAATAAGTTCCCTATTATTTGTGTAGATTCTAGCTATTTTTCTCATTGTCATAATATAATTAACGAATTCAGTTGATAGTGATGATATATAAATGATGAAGGCTGATTTTTTACAATGAAAACTTTATTAAATATATATTTTCTATATTAATATTGATCTAATTTATTTTAGAGTGTAAGTAAAATACACCCCATCATTTGTACATTCAATAGTATCCAAAAAAATTGTTTTGTTAAAAAAGAGATATCCCGGTATTGTTTTCTGAAATAAAATTGAAAATTCCTCCAATTTATAAAAAATAAATTGAATTGAATTTCGCTGAATTAATTGTAATAAAGTTGTATACTCTCGTAAAGTGATAAGACCACCTTTTCCAGTGAAATTTACATTCTTTAAGGAAGCCTCATCTAGTAAATATACTTGATTTAACTTAGAAATTGACTGAATCAACCCATTTGAACGTATCCACTATCAAAATATGAATATAATTTGAAAGTAATTGTGCTTTATAGAATAGAAGTTAGCTAAGCGAAACCACTTCCAATGAATGCAATAATTATGTAAACTATGTACTTCTATCAATTAATAGACTAATAGACTTATAAGCCAGAGAACCAAATGTAAAACAAATATTTGCCTGGATTTTATTGATTGCGCAATTCTCTATTATTAGTGATATGCTGACTTAAGAGTTAATTTCGACAGAGAATTTTATATAGCCATAATTTTGTAAAAATTAGAGTTTATTAAATGAATATCCACTGTTAGGTAAAATCTCCAAGTCTTAGGAATCCACCTGTCCCCTAATGATTTAGTAAATTGATGCTGGAATGTTGAAAAAAAAGCTTGTAATTTTTTCTAATAGTAATAATTTAAAGTGATAAATCCCCCATTTTGTTACTAAGTAGAGATATTTGCAAAATTTATGTCGTTTATATATTTTTAAAAGTTATTGATAGTATTAACATAAAGATGAGCACTTGATCCAATGGTGGCTTTCAAATTAGAATATATGTAGGATTTACTATCAGTCCTGAAAAAGTATAATATCAAATATCTGTATTTTATAAAAAAATATTATTTATATAAGCAAATAAACCTTTTAAAAATGAATTGTTCGATTCTACTCTTATATTATTATAATTTATTTATGAGCCAGGCATATCATCAATATAGATATACACACCAAAACCAGCGCTATTAGAGTCAAAATCAATGTTTTAAATTTCTAGGTTAATATTGCTTAGATATATAGCGCCATCATTTTCACCAAAATTATTATTAAAGGTAAGGTCGAGCAAATTTAGACTTATGTTGGATTTATTTGATAATCCTTAAAGAGCTGGTCCAATTCCATGCCTAAGGAGTATTGGATGGCTGTACTTTATATTGTTAAGTTTGCTTCTGCGTTTTATATGTTAACTTAAATATTCGATCAAGTATTTAATTGATAACACTAAATCTAATATATTTATTTTGACTTGAAATCCTTCAAAATTTGAAACCGTTATTACAATTTTTCTAAATGATCCAAAACTTGGCCGTCTACATACAAAAAATGAACCCATATTTTGGGAATTGTAGATATTCTAGACTGCATTGTTCATCACAAATAAATTGGTCAACAACAAAAAATATCAATTTATTTATTGCTATTATTTGCATCACGCCCTGCATTAATCACCATTCTAATAGAATCTAATTGCTAAATTTAAATTGCATTAAACTCACAATAGTCAATTAGAACAATCATATTTTCTGCATTAAATTTAACAAATATAGCTGTTGCCTAAGATGAACTCTTTGTGAATTGCTGCCCTATATAGTAAATTAAGGTTGTCGAGATCAATTAATGTATATTTCTCATTCTGAATATCTGAATAACTAACAGAAAATAATCTGCTTAAGTCATCATTGTAGAAACAAGAAAATGAACAATTATAAATCAACACATTATCAATAACATTAATATTTATTACTGTTGAGTGAACATGGAGCACCAACCTGCCGGAACTGATGGAGTTGAGTGCGTGGGACGTGGCCCCCAGGACTACTGCAGTCAAAACCCCAAAACCCTTTCAGTAGTTTGATTGAGTTTTTGATTGATAAAAGTAGACGATTAGTGCATTCTTTATTAGGGTTTTAATAGGGTTTATGTAGGGGTTTAATGTTTAAATGTAATGTATAGTAGTGTGTATTAGAGGGGTTTTATTTTTACTATTCACTCAAACAATACCTTGGCATCATGTGCTAATTTTCTAAATTTGATATCTCCTATCCACTTGATCATTTATTCTATTGTTTGCTCTGCTCTGTGGTTTGGTCTTAAGATAATCTGCTCAGCCATATCTTTCATTTTACCTTTTATCTTATTCTAGTCTAGATATTGCTGTATTCTCTGCTTTGAATCTTTCTCTCTCTTACAGCTATAGTAATCATTTCTTGGCATATCGCATTCAGCAATAATTGCTGCTAGAGCCCATACATCCCACTTAATATCACCATCTCTCCAGTCCTCCCTTTCTGGGAAGTATCCAGGAGTACCATAAACGTTGCCAAGTCCTGAAGCTTCAACTCTTTATGATCTATTGAAATCAATTATTACTACTCTGAGAGGTGAAAAGTCAAGCATTATATTCTCAGGCTTCAAGTCTCTATGAACATATCCTAAAGTGTGCAACTCTTCTATGCCTTTGCAAACATTTGTAAGAATAAGAGGAAGCTACTTTGGAATCCTTTAATCTTAAATGTAGTCCCTTAATGTCAATTAATATAGAGGTAGGCGAAAAGCAACATGATCTTGAGCAAGCAGTATTGCATCGAGCTTAATTATAAATCTGCACTGTCTATCCCTTGCTTATGTAAGAGCTTAGTACTCATTGACAAATTCCATTTGATACTTGTCATCGCATTTAAAGTAGTTGAATGGATACATCTTGTATGCGAACTGCTTCTCAGTTATGACCTTTTTCTCAAACTTGTCCTCAAGTATAAGATAACTTTCCTTACATTCTTTAAGGTCAATTACATTTAAAATTGGAAGCTTTAGTGCTTGTATCTTCAGAGTGATTTTCACTATCTCAGAAGCTGGAAGGTTTCTCACTGCTTTAATAAAGCTTATTTTCTTTCTTAACTCTTTGTTCCAAAGATTCTAAAGAGTCGCTTGGCTTTCTTTTTTGAAGGAAGACCTCACCAGTCTCAGGATCTATGACTTCAAACTTCTTGCCATGATGGTTTTATAGGTGAACTT